>JAQZBX010046708.1:0-20695 GCA_029593785.1 Cabassous unicinctus | reverse complement strand
ACCCCCCCTTCCCTTCCCCAGTTCCTCCTCCCATCTTGCCCCCCCCATTTTTCTCTCTCCCTTTTTTCTTTTTCTTTTAATACTCTGCGTTCTATCATGCAAATCCCCTTTCAAATTATGAGAGTATTAGAGCCATCAACGGTAATGTCACCGCCACAAAATGAGAGTGGGGGCTTAAGCACCTAACGAACAATGAAATGTGCGAGCCCTGGGACAGGACAATTAAGAACTGGGCTTAGCCAGCCAGGGAAATTTATTGCTATCAAATCCATATTTCTATTTTCCCCCTGAACAGTAACCTATTTGAATATGATTAAAGGGTTTCATTACGGCAGAGAGAAAGGTCCATGTCCCGTGGTTCCTTGTGAGCTCACAAGTACAGGCATGGTGTTGGGGTGCCCCTGTGAGGATACGGGTGGGGGCCAGTGGGGAGGGGAAGATAGTGGAGACCCAGGGGTCCTGAGAATGAACACCAGAGGGCTGGCTCCCTGTGCAGATAGGTCTAGTGGAGGAAATGGTCAGCTGGAAATGGGGTCTGAAAGTCTCTGGTTCTCCAACTCTTGGCAGAAGGTGCTGGGAGGTTTGATAATCACATGGGGACACTGAGGCACTAAGAGGTTAAGTAACTTGGTGAAGGCCAAATTAGTGAGAGTGGTAGAGCTAGGATTGAATCCAAATCCAGTACTATTTCCTCCCTCCCTCCGTCCTTCCCTCCCTCCCTTCCTTTCTCTCTCTCCATCTCCCTCTCTCCTTTCCTTCCTTCTCCTCCTTCTCTGTTTTCCTTCACGCAGTGTGTGTCCACCCCCCCACCCCCCCTCCCAGTGCTAAGTGCTGTAGTGATACACTGGAAACAGGGAACATGTACAATCTGGTCATGGGATGAGACATAGACACAGGAGGCTGAGAAGAGTTCGAGCCAGGGTACGGCTGAATGTCAAGATGAGTGGTGCCTACGTGGACCCTGAGGGGTTCAGGATGGGTTCAGAGGGGCCAGTGTGGGCTGCAGGAGCTTCAAAGGGCTCTGTTATAACACAAACAGATGGTGAAGAATTTTTCTCCCCTAGATGTCTGCACATTATCACTCTGTTCCATGGCAAGACTTTAATAAGATCCGGCCCTTGCCCCTTCCTGCTTTCTCAGCTGCACTAAACCAATAATGATCATGAGGATGATACCAATAATAATAATAAAGCTCCTGTACATTTGTGTATCATTTTAGTTTGTAAAGACCTTTCCCACCCTTGCTCTAATCAAATCCTCAAAACAATCCTTTAAAGGGTGGTAGGGCAAGTGAGTGAGGTTCAGAGAAGTTAAATAACTTGTCCAAAGTCACACAGGCTCTAAATGGCACGGCTGGAATTTGAACCCAGGCCCGGGCTGGCCCTAAAATCCATGCTCGCACACGTGTGCTTTCTAGTAGGGGGTGGAGAGACTCACAAACTTTGGCTCAGAAAGCTGCCCTCTGCTTGTGGCAGCTTCCAGACAGCTTGCTGGAAGTCCTGAAGAAAAGAATAATGGCCTAGCCAGACTGAGCAGCTGTATTAACCCTGGCAATTGGTGGGTGACAGATGTCATGGGAGATCACCCCCACGTGCAGCACACACTCACACGAGCAAATAGAGACCCATACAAGATGGGCAATAATCAAGTGCTAAATTGTGTGGTACTGAGCTAGGAAAAGGCCAAGATCATGCAGGAGCTCTTCTCCAGAGTGTGGGGCCTGAGGTCCCTTCCAAATGGGTCCAAGATATGGGGGAAAGGGGAGCTGAGAGAGAGCTGGGAAGGGGCAGCCGGCAGGGCAGAGCTGGGTTTGAGGAAGTAAGAAGGGGCAGGCTGAATGGCAGGAGGAGCGCAGAGGGGCAGGGTTGAAACTGAAAGGCGGGATGTTCTGAGCTCCTCTGGGCTTGGCCTGCTCCCCCCTCGCCTCTCTGGCTCCCTGTCCCACTCCTCAGATGCTTCCTCTTCTCTTCCTCTGGGACCAGCTCCCCCCGCTTCATACCTGGAGCTTCCAGACATTGCAGAGTTGCACCTAGGGAAGACTCTTGGATCTGTCCTGTGGCATCAGAGGCCTGTTCTCTGTTAAGAACTCATGCTCACCTGGTGTCCCCGAAGCTTGGGCATCACCAGGGCAGGAAGGGTGGCACGTGAGGGTTTGGCCAGGGCAGGGAGAAGCTCCTGCCTGATCCTGGGCAGTGTCCTTTCCACATCTCCCTCCCCTTCTCCTCCCCAGCTCATCTTATAATAACTTCCCCATCTGCAATCCCCCATTATATTCTTCAGAGTCCGTGCTCACTTTCATTCACTCCTTCATTACTCCTGCATCCATCCATTCAACAAACATTTAGCCAGCACCCTCTGGGCTAGAAAGATGTTTTAGGCAGCATCCTTGTTTTCAAGGAGCTCATCATCTATTCGAGACTTGTGCATGCTCATAGCAAAGAGTAATGACCAGAGGGTCCAGTGACAGGTTCCACTGGGCACAAATACCCTCTAAGGTAAGCAGGGCATATAACTGTCCCCACTCCAGAGGTGAGCAAACTGAGGCTTAGACAGCTTAACTGAATGGCTCAAAGGGCTGGGGAGTGTAAAAAAGCAAAACCTGGCCTCCTGACAGTTATTTGGCCCTTCTGGCCCTATCTACTTCCTTCCAGTTCTTCCTTCCCTAAAATCACCTAATCTCGACATTCCTTCCCTCCCTCAGTCTTGGCCTGTGTTCGCCTACCCACCCAGGGGTGCTGGTTAAAAGAATAAGCGTATATACTGACCAATCAGAATGGACCATCGCCATAGCAATGAAGCAGGGTCCTGAGGCCCCCTGCTGGGCTGGGTGCTAACCCTTTAGTTGTTGGATCATGGGGAAGTCCAGCAAGTCTCAAGGTCGTGGCTGGGATAGTGGGACGTGGAGCACGTGGTGGGCTAAGGGCAACAGTTATTTACTAACCGGTACAGAAAATTTTTAATGTTTAACAACTAGTACAGGCACATTGATATATAGTACCTGACTATCAGCGTTACTTTGGTCCATCTGCCCACCCATCCCCCCATTCATCTGTCCATTCATCCCTGAGCCCCAGTTATCCATAAATCTAGCTTCCCACCCTAGCCCCACCTACTGGTATGCACCGAGCACTGTGGGGGAGCGTCTGTGAAGTACAAGACAAGCTTCCTTCTCTCTAGGAGCTAACATTTGAGTTGGGGAGCCAGGATAGACCCACTTAGTTGTTAAATAACCACTCGAGAGATGTCTCAGGGTGGGTTGCCAGTGCATGGTACATGGCTAAGGGGTTCAGAGCAGACAAAGACCCTGGGGGTGGGAGGCCAGGGAGGCTGCCAGGGCCTGACGAGTCTTTGAGCTGGAGCTTTGGGCAAATGAGGATGAATCTCCTGGCTTTTCCTTGGCCCAGCCTCTTGGGGGCATTACATATTCCTCCTCCACCCTCAGTGTCCAGTTTGGAATGTTAGCTTGCTATCTACCTGCCTGCACTCTGCCCCAGAAACTACAAGGCAGCGACCCAGAGATTCTAGAGATGCTGTGTGCGGGGCCTGTATCCCACTCTGGATGCCCACCCCCTCTCTCTCTCTTTCTCGGGCAGTCACGTTGCCTCCCGCAGGGAAGGAGCCAGCCTACATTTGGATTCCCAGCCCTCTCCCCTTCCTCCTTTTCTCCCCTCCCTTTCCTTCCTGGGCTGTCAGTTTAATGGACAGGTGTTTAATTCCAGCCTGTCAGGCGCCTGGAAATGCCAGTATCACTGCACATCAGTTTGTGCAGTTTGCTCTTAAAGAACAGCAAGAAACTGAACTTTGCTATCTGCAGCTCAACCCTCTCTCTCTTTGTCTCCATCTCTTCGGGCAAATATGGTTGCATCTTCTTCACCACTGTTCTCCACTGGGGCGGCTGAGCTCAGGGAGCCTGGCAGAGGAGGCAAAGAGCCTCTCCAAGTGCCTCCAGCACTCTAAGCGCTGGGTGTCATCAATCATGTCCCTGGCATGTGCTGGGCCTGCTTTTTAACTATTAAAATAAGGTAATAATTCCATGAGTTTACATAATATATTTAGTTCATAATAGCACAATCATACAGTGTTTGTCCTTTTGTGCCTGACTTGCTTCACTCAACATAACGTCCTCCGGGTTCATCCATGTTGTCATATACTTCACGACTTCATTTCTTCTTACTGCTGCATAATATTCCATTGTGTGTATATACCACAATTTGTTAATAGTTAGATTATAGGTCACCAGAGAATAGAATGAGGGTTGAGAATTGAAAGCTGAGGGTTAGTCTGTGCAGAATTGGTTAAAAGGTTGTTTGTAAATCTTTGGAAATGAATGGAAATGGTGAGAGCACATCATGTTGTTTGTGACTAGCAGAGCTATTATGTGGGTAGGACAATGTTTGAAAGGGAAAGCCTAAGGACATGTATATTACTAGAAGGAAAGCTAAAAAATGTAATAAGGGACTGTATAACATACTGAAACCTCATGTAAAATATGAATATGGGTAATATTGCATATATAAGACTGTTTTTACAAGATATAAATACAAATAAACTAGAGAGGGAAACAGAATAGCAGCTATGTACAGCAGGGGAGAAATAGAGAGACTGAAAGGTGATGAGTTTTGTTTGTTTGTTTGGTTCTTGTTTATTATTATTATTGTTATTCCAAGAATAATGAAAATACTCTAGAAACGATTGAAGTGATGAATGCATAGCAATGTGATTGTACTGAATGCCATTGATTATATACTTTGGATGGATTTATGCATTATTAAAATATATCAATAAAATTGATTTGTTAAAAAAAACTAACCTGCACAAAAATTATCAAATTATATTTTACATCTTATCCTTCTTTATTCAAATTCTTTGCAGAATTGTTATTTGTTTTGCTTTGTGTCTTATATTTTATAAAACTATGCCATGAATTACATCAAAACAATGCATACATATCTTTCATTATATTGTGTTAAATTGCCATCTTTTTAGGAAATGCTGATGTTTGGAAACCTGTACATATATTATTTACAATTTCTCATAATAAATAGTTTGACTTTGTGAAAAAAAAATCACGTAATAGCTAAACACACTGCTCCTGTAGCCTCGGGGCAGAGAGGCAGTACAAGCTACTTCTCTCTGTAGCAGGCAGTACAAGCTACTTCTCCTCTCTGTAGCAGCCCTGCTCAGGCATGAGCCAGGAACTGCATGCTCACCTCCAGCCTGGAAAACAAATGGGGGCAGCTCCAAGAATCTGCCCACAGAGCTCTGGAAGCTTGGACATGGGGGCCAGAGTAGGGTCCGGAGGTCCCCCCCGCCCCCGCAGGACTGGCCACCCAGCTCCTGCCAAGTCTTTGGGAGAGGGTCTCAGGGCTGGGGGCCAGATATAAGTCAGAGATAGGGAAGGAGGACCTATCTTTGGAGGTTAGATATAAAGCTTGAGGGACTGGGTCAGAAGTGGGGCCTCTGGGGGCATCTGAGCCACAGCCGGAGGACAGAGGTGGGAGAGTCCAGCACTTGAGTGGCCTCTCAGAAGTGTGCTGGCGTCACCCTGGCACACAGCTTCCACTTCAAGTTCATTTCCTGCCTATACATGCCCACTTCCCTCCTGCTCACTTATCTCTTTTTCTTTTTTCTTTGGCACCTCCTACCCTGCCCCCCCACCCGCCAATCTCCACCCACCTACGTACCCCAACAAGGCATCATGGTTCCTAACGAAACGGAACCACTGCCAGATGAAATATATTACTATTAAATACTTAATTCTTCTAGTGAGCAGAGAGCAGGCAGTATGAATACGATTATTAAAGAAAATTACTTTGGCTGATCAGATATTTCTGCATACTAATTTCTGACCCCTCTTCCCTCACTCCCGCTTTTCATCCCTTAGAGGCCAGGACAGATAAAATTCCATCACAAATAGCTGATTACCGAGGCTTGCATTAAAAATCACATTTTCCTCCTGCCTCTCTCTCTTGTGCTTTCTCTATGCTGATGTCCTTGCCTGGAGAAGGGATGTCCCCAGACAGCAGCTACCAGTGGGCAACATTTAGGAAGCCCCTATCCCCTTCTTCTCCTCTCCTTCCACATGTTCTCCATATTAGCAGATCTACTATTCCAACCAGTTCCCTAAATGGGCAGAAGACCCTGCAAACTCCAGGGAGCCTTCCCTCAACTCCTCAAGCGTCTCCTCACCACCTCTTGCTCTGGTCTTCTGTGCCTAAGAACATGGCGAGGCTGTCCACCAACCAAAATGGCTGACTTTGCCGCCGCAGGAAGTCAGGCTCCTGGAAGGAACAGGAAGCAGGATCAGAGGTCCACCCCAAAGGGGAGGGGCTTCCTAACTGTTAGAGCTTTCTGATTGACGAAGCTTTAGCCCTCTTTGTAAACATTTGGGGAATAGGAGTGAGGGGATTCATTCATTCACTCATTAAGTCAATGAACATTTATGTGTATTTAGATGCCTATATGCACCTACAATGCCTAATTCAAAATTACACTTAAATTTTCTATGCCTCTTGGTTTTCTCATCTGTAAACTTGGGATTATAGCATTACCTCTTTCACAGGTTTATTGTGAAGATTAATGAGTATATTATCAAGGTTCTCCAGGGAAACAGAACCAACAGGATATATATAATGATATTTATTATAGGAATTGGCTCATGTGGCCATGGGGTTTGGCAAATCCGAATTCCACAGGGCAGGCTGCAAGTTGGGAACTCCAATAAAGGTTCTGATGAATTCCTCAGGAGAAGCTGGCTGGCTGAAATAGAGATAGACCTTTTTTCTGACTGCTGGAATCATCAGTCCTCCCTTTAAGGCCTCCAACTGATTGCAGGAGACTTCTCTCATTGCTGAAGGCAATTTCCTTTGTTGATTGTAGATGTAATCAGCCAAACATGCAGTCAACTGACTAATGATTTAAATCCACAAAATACCCTCACAGTAGCAATCAGGCCAGTGCTTGCTTGGCCAAACAACTGGACACCATAACCTAGCCAAGTTGACATGTGAATTTAGCCATCACAATGAGTTAATATATAAAAAGCCCTTAGGATAGTGCTGGGCACTTAATAAGTACCATATAATGATTAGCTATCACTACTTTTATCATCACTATTATTACTATTACTATATATAATTTTTTTTTTAAAGATTTATTTATTTGCTTGATCCATTTTAAGCTCCCCCTTCCCCATTTTGCTGTTTTGTGTCTATTCACTGGGCAGTTCTCTGTGTCTGTTTCATCTCTTCTCATCTTCCTCCTCCAGTCTTCACCAGGATTCGATCCTGGAGACCTCTGATGTAGGAGAGAGGTGTTCTGCCCTCTGCACCACCTCAGCTCCTGGTTTTTGGAGCTTTCGGAGCATCTCATCTTGTCTCTCTTCTTTTTACATCATCATCTTGCTGCCTGGCTCCTGGGGCCTGGCGGCTCACCGGCACACAGAGCCTGGCAGCCCATGTGCCTTCTATATATATATTTTTTAATTTTACCGGGAGGTCCCGGGGATCGAACCCAGGTCCCTCCATATGGCAGACGGACGCCCAACCATTTGAGCCACATTCACCCCCACTATATATAATTTTAAAAATGCATTTCCTCTCTGCTCATGAATGACTCCTTCCCATAATTCTCCCACCAGAGGGAGTTTCTCAGGCTTCTTTCCTATATTCTCACTTGGCCCAAGTTCTCAGTGCCTCCCAGATCCCCTTGTCAATGACCCCTCGACACCATCCTGAGTTGCCAGCCTCGGTTCAGGCCACCAGTGCCAGGGCAATAACCATGTTCTGGCACTCACGGGCAGTGAGGGGAGTGTGCTAAAAATACACTCATTCCCCACAATCCCATAAGCCTTCAATTTACCTGCTTTTATAAAAAGATGCTTCCTTAGGTGTCACCTGCAGAAAGTATAATTACAGCCTGGGAATGTTAATTCCCTTGCTCCTGATATGCAGATCATGGCTCTGTGGGGCTCCTGTTCTCCTCAGAGCCCTTGCTAGGGGAGATGGGCGTGGAGGGCATTGGGACAGGCAGTGATGCCAGGCCTGGAGGCCTGCAGGGTTTCTCCGTTAAACCAAGACACACACGCTGGCCAGACAGGTGGAGCAGGATGATCCCGGAGGGGGAAGCAGATCACAGGCTCTGCTCCAACGGGGAGGAACTGGGTGGCTGGGGCTGGAAGAGGTGGGCACCCAGGACAGAGGCCCTGCCAGTCTTGTGGGGAAGTGGGAACCACGAGGAGTCTGTTTCAGATCAGTAAACCTGAGCCTCATCAATACCCCACAAAGCTCCCTCTCTCCATCTTTCAAATGGGCTGACTGCATTGCTTTTCCCTCTGGATATCAGGGAGGAGGTCACGGTGAAGTGACACACTTTTGGGAATGTGGGAAGAACCTCATGCGTAAACTAGACCGACATTCCTAATTCATTCAACCAATGGATTTGAGTGGTTGATTTGGGATAGATCCTGGGCCAGAGATCACGTGCAGAGAGAGAGCAAATGATTCAGGCAGAGCAGACCACACTGGCAGGGTGTGGCAAGGACTAGCACCTCAATAAGGAAAGTGTGTTCTAGGAATCAGGACAGAGCACCCTTACCCAGACAAGAAGGCCAAGACTGGGCTTTTTTTTTTTTTTAAAGGTTTATTTTATTTATTTCTCCCCATCCCCTCGTTGTTTGAACTTGCTGTGTCTGTTCATTTTCCTTGTTTCTTTAGGAGGCACTGGGAACCCAACCCGGGACCTCCAATATGGGAGGGAGGGAGGCACCTAATCGCTTGAGCCACCTCCATTCCCTGCTTTGTTGTGTCTCTCATTGTGTTTTTTTTGTGTGTGTGTCTCTTGTTGCGTCATCTTGTTGCATCAGCTTGCCGAACCTGCCTGTCACGTCAGCTTGCTGTCTTGCTCATCCTCTTTAGGAGGCACCGGGAACCTCCGTTACCTGCTTTGTTGTTTCCCTCATTATGTTTTTCTTCTTGTGTCTCTTGTTGCATCAGCTTGCCACACCTGCCCATTGTACCAGCTTGCTGTCTTCTTTAGGAGGCACTGGGAACCAAACTAGGGACCTCCCATGTGGTAGGTGGGAGCTCAATTGCTTGAGCCACATCTGCTTCCCCAAGACTAAGCTTTGAAGGACAAGCAGGATATGGCCTGCTCCTCTCCTGCTTCCACCCTGTCCTCCTTCTGTCTAGTCTCAATACAGCAGCCAGAGGGATCCTTGTAAAACCTAAGAAGTCTCATGTTACCCTCTGTTTAACACCCTCCACTGGAGCCCCATCTCACTCAGAATCATCTGAGTGGCCTCAAGTCCCTACCCACTCCCCTTCCCTGCTGTGCTTTCCTCCATAGCATGCAGCACCACCTAATATTGAATATGTTTTATTCTTTGTTGTGTTTTTGGACTCTATCCCTCACTAGGATATTAACTCCTTGAAGACAGGGATCTTTGTCTGTTTTGTCCCTAGGGCCCAGAACAATGTCAGGCATATAGTAGGTGCTCACTAAATGTTTGTGAAGGAATATGGCCTGGTCAGATGGAAATTCCAGGCAGGGGGAACAGTAAGTGCAAAGCACAGAGGCCGGGGAGGGCCCAATGCATTGGGACTTGAGGAAGAAGATGAGCCCAAGGTCAGCAAAGAAGAGAGTGGTGACAAGATTAGATATTAGCTTTACATTTCTGGAAGATCCTGGTGGCTGGTGGAGAGTGGATTGCAGCTGGACAAGACTGGGGGCAGAAAGACCAGGAAGGAGGCTGTGTAGACATGCAGGTGAGAGAGGAGGAGGCCCTGGCCAGAAGCAGGAGTGGTGTGGGTGGAGATGAGTTCCTGGGAGAGGCACAGGGGGTCAGGAGCGAGACGTGAGACCTGCTCCTCCCCATTTTCCAACGTGCCTGCTGACCCCAGACAGGGCGAGCCCAACCCCGTCCTTGAGAAAACTCTCCTTTCCTCCGGCCTCCAAATTCTACCCTCCTCGAAGGCACCGCATCCTGATCCCCGACTCCCAGCTCTCATCCTTGGACCACACCAGTATCCCCTGCAGGACTAGGGAGCTCCTCATCAGGCTCTCTGGTCATGGCCCGTCTCCATTTGCCTCGGAAACTCTTCACGGGCCTTTTCTTGTGGCTTCTCTGTTGTCAGCCTGCACACATAAAAAGTGACATCATTACACAGTGGTTAAGAGCCTGGGACTTCTGCCTCAGGCAGTCTTGGGTTTAAATCCTGAGTCTCCCACTTAGTAGATAATTGACTAGGTAAGTGACTGCCCCCCCCCCACCGCCCCCTTCTGTAAAACTGGAATAACAGTAGGATCCATCTCCCAGCCTTGTTCTGAGGAGCAACTGAGTGAATGCATGTGATAGATGTTAGTCAGATGGAAAGTGCTTCTGTACATTCTCACAGCTTCCTGCACTTCTCAACCCTGTAAATATTAAACTCACTGCAGTATTTCCGCTGACTGGCTTCTCCACTAGACTATAAGCACCATGTGGGCAGGAGCCAGCTCAGCCGGGCAGAATTCCTCAACAGAGTCGTAGCTGCTAAACCAGAGCTTCTTAACCTTTTTTGGTCCACGGACCCCTTTGCCAGTCAGGTGAAATGAATACCACTGTAATTTATTTATTGCATACATTCATAAGTGCAGGAAATGCTAGATTTCAGTGAGAGGTCAGAGAAAATAAAGATAAAAAGGTGATTTTTTTTTCAATGCAAGCTCACGGACCCCCTGAAATCTTTCACCTGGTTAAGAACCCCTGTGCTAAAAAAAATATGTGCTGAACGAGTGGACTGTTGTATAACGAAACACTTAACAAATTGAATTTAGCTGAAACTAAGCTGCCAGCGAGAGATGCCTAATCAAGCCGACTTGCTGGTGTTTCTTCCCAGGAACTCCGGCGCCCTGTGGAAGCCTCAGTGGCGAGAACGTCCCTAGAAAGGCCCCAGAGGGACCTGGCACGAGGCAGGGAGGTGCTTCAGACCCTTTCCTAGAAGGAAGAAGTGGAGGTCTGAGCCCCAAACCCTCAGCCCCGCACCCAGCCTGGGCAGGGTGGGGCGGGTGCAGCCAGCAGAGGGACCTGCGTCCAGAGAGAGGTGGCTGCCTCACCCCGGCCCCCAGCAATGAATGGCGGACCCTGGGATCAGAGGCGGGGGCGGGGCTCAGCCTGCACGACCCTCTGGGGACTGCTGCCGAGGACTGGTCCCAAGGCTGTATATACACAGGGCCGGGAATGTTTATTTTTCCTTATTGACTTTCTCCAAATAAACCCCTGGCCGACAGAAAGGGGCTCCCAGCAGCAGCTGTTTACCCAGTGTTTGCGATAAAGAGGCTTCTCCATAGCAACAGGTGGCAATGTGCAGCTCCCCGGGAACTTGTCGGGCCTCGGCAACAGGGCGGTGTTTACTCAATGGGAAAGAAAAAGGGGCAGAGGGAGAGAGAAAGAGAGAGGAAGGCAGGCGGGAAAGAGGGAGGGAGGGAGAGAGGAAGGAAGGAGGACGGGGCCATGGCGGCTGGGAAGTGAACTGGAGGGGAGACTGGGGACAAAGCCCCAGAAGGAGTTTGGGGGGCTCTCTGCCCTCAGGGAGGTTTCCCACGGTAGCTCCTGGTGGGCCCCGAGGAGGGAAAGGCTCAGGATGTGACGTGCAGGGGTGCGTGTGCACCACTGGGTGTAGGGTAGCTGCGAGCAGGAGCAGCCTGTGTGGAGGCCAGTGGGCACCCACTCAGGGTGGCTTGCGTGGGCCTGGGCCCAAGTGTGAGTCTAGGTCATCGTGTGCCTAAGTGACTGTGTGTGTCCTTTTGTCCTGGACGGACGGGGTGTCTGCCGAGGGCAGGGGGGCTTTGGTGAACCTGCATGCGAGACTGAGAACGCAGAGGGCTCCGGCACACGCCCCCCTCCCCTTGCCCATTCCTTCTCCCGTGATAGGCGGTGGTGGGTTGAGGGAAGGGGTGAGGGCAGGAGTCCACCGTTTCATCTGGGTGAAGCCCTCAGGCAGTGGGGAGAGACGGAGGAGTTGGGGCATAAGGAATGCGGTGAGGCAGGCTCTGGATGCTTGTGCCCTTCATCCCCCAGTGCCTCAGTTTCCCATCTCTACCAACAATACCTACCTCACAGAGCTGGGAGAATTGTAAAGAACTCAGAACAACACCTGGCACATAGCAGGTACTATTCAAAGGATTGGCCGTCTTTATTATTTTCCGTGAGTCTTGGCTTTTCCATCAGGAGTGGATGGAAACTCCGCTTGGGAATGCCACACCAGGGGTGGTGTCCACTCCAGTGGTAGAAGCCTCTGTTCCAGAAGTTGTCTCGGCGACCTGGGTGCCAAGGGGCGTGATTTGATGTGGGCACAGCCCTGGTGGAGTCTGTCCTAGAGACATGGGGGCGGGCAGAGAGCATCAGTAGGGATCTTCAAGCCAGATCCTAAGCTGGCAGACTCACCCCTCCACCCTCCGCCAGCTACCCCGGGTGTGTTCACTCGAGAGCCAGGCCAGTATCTGAGATGGGTGGGAGCAGACGGCAGCTGAAGGGTGTGAAGGGAGTCGACGACCAGGCTGAAAGCACACACACAACTCACAGACACACGCACAATTCACGAACACACACAACTCACACAGCCCATACACACAACTCACACACACACAACTCACAAACACAACTCCCCCCCACTCACACACACAACTTATGCACAACTCACACGCATCCATGTTATATACACATACAACTCACACACAACTCATACACAAACACCTTACGCACACAACTCTCTCACACATCACACATGTCACAATGTCACCCACCTCCAATCCCATGGGTACCAAGAGTCCACCCAGCACACAGAAGCCCTAATGTATTTGCTCATCAACAACTCTTTCTTGAACACCTAATATGCACCAGGCACTGTTCTAGTCTCTGGAGATGTGGCAGGGGACAAAAAAAAACCTCTGTCCTCATAGAGTTCACATTTTAGTCTAGGAGACAATAAGGAAATGAATCTGCAGTTGATATTGTATATTAGAAAGAATTTAGTGCTGTGGAGAAAACTGAAGCAGGAAAAGGGAATGTGGGGAGGCTGCAATTTTAAATGTGTCCCCCACTCCTTCCCAAGGTCCCCTCCCCACCCCATGCCAGGGCATGAGCCTGAGGCCTGCAGGCTGCTCCAGCACCTTCTCCTGAGTGGGGTGGCTGGGGACAGCAGCCAGAGTGGGGCATTTGCCCAGTGGCTCCTGGACAGGCTAACGGGCTGGCCTGTTTGCTGTCCCCGGCAGCTGCGGCGGCGGTAGGGGGGCCGGCCGCACTCCTCCGGGATCTGTTGCTCTCTAACTACAGCATGTCATCCTCCTCGTTGCTATTCTAATCCTCATTACAGGGAAACGTCCTCGCACTCAAACACAACAACCACGTAGCGCTGTAACACAGCCCCGTGGGGAGACAGGGCATTTTTCTGGAGCTGCCAGAGAGAGCAGTCAGAGGCGCACGGGGAGGAAGAGTTGATGCCTTCTGGAGTTTCTTGCATGGGGGGAGGAGGAGCAGCCCCTTCCCGGTGTCAAGTTTTTCTTTCCTCTCTCCTTTTATCATCCTTACCAATGAGAATTCAGCTAATTGTTTACTCTGGGCTCCAACCTGCCACCAGCTAGTCCACGGAGACTTCAGAGCCAAGACCCGGCCTTTGCCTCATTTATCTTTGCAGCCCGGCACCTGCACCAGTGCTGGGCACACAGTAGTTGCTCAATAAATGCTGCTTCATTGGGTAAGGGGAAAGCAGGACAAGATCAGAACAAGAATGAATGTAGAGTATGGTGGGGAAGAAGCATGGCCTGTGGTCCTAGGCCCCTGGGTGGGAAGGTTGAGAGGCTTACCCATCCCTATCCCAAAGATCTTCAGGAATCATAGTCCTCGAGGTTCCACCATTCCTTCTTCATTCCTTTGTGCTAACCATTATTTCCTCTCAGGTTCTGGTTTAAGAGGTAAATTTACTCCTTATAAAAGACAACGTAGTTGGTAATGAGCATTGTGGTGTTGACTGACCCTGGGCGAATCCTTGAACTTTTCTAGGCCTCAGTGTCCTGGTCTGCAAAGTGGGGCTATTCGTCACACCTACCTGAGGGTGGTTGTGAGTATAAAATGAGCGACTCGACTCATTATAAAGCACTCAGCACTTTATCCACTGATAGGGGATGTCACTACGTGAGCCAGGCAGGTGTATTCCTTCCTGGCAGGACAAGTCACTTGGGTGGGACAGGCTGAAGGAAAATTTTACTTGACTAGCCATTTCTCCCTAGGAGGTGAGGGTCTGGAGGGCCAAGGAGAAGGAACCCAAGGGATTTAGAAACTCATGCTGACAGAGTGCTGCTAAGACGAGGAACAGGGACAGCGTTTGGGGTCTGAGTCGGGAAAAGGACTGACTGGGAGAGACGCAAGAAGGTGAGAAGCAGGCACCAGCAATTTCACTTCCAGACCTCAGCGATGAGCACAGGGGAGACAGCCAGAGAATGGAGCCCTCAGAAAGTTTCCAGCACATTCCTGCTAAAATTAGCCCCGTCTTGCATACGCAGCTCTATATTTAACCGGCGGCTTGTCAGAGTCCCGGTGCGGCACCGCGGCACATGCCAGCGGCTTTGGGGCCCAGTGCCGATGCGGGGGGGTGCAGGAGGCATCTCCGGGCAGGGGGCGAGGCCCCTGACGACCCCACATCTGCTTGTGCAGAGCCGCATGGGCTGCGTCGGTGTGCGGTGAGCTCATGTTGCTCCCAGACAGTGTGTGTGGCCTCCGACCTCCTGTCCCAGCCTCAGGGGACAGAAGCTCGGCAGGACAGTCAGACATAAACCCTGTCACAGACAGGCACACGCAGAAAGGATGGGGGCAGACAGGTGGAAGGAACAATCTGAGAGAGAAGAAGGGAGAAGAAACGAGCAAGGGAGAGAGGGAAGGGTGTGAGGGGTGGGTGGTGGAGAATGAACCATCATTCATAGTAAAGACAGAAGGAGGCAGGTGGACAAACAGAACCAGAGACGCCATGACGAGTGGGCAGTATGCCCCCCAGGCCTGGGGACAGCGGCGGAATCACAGAGGGATCTCGGCCTCCTCCGACCACCAATCCCCACCCCTCCTCTGGGGGTGAGGGGAGCCCAGGCTGCCTCCCTCCCCGCCTTCCGCCTGCCCTCTCCAGGGAGAGCGTGGCTGATAAGAAGCCGGTTTTACCTGAGGCTGGAACATTAACTTTGACACTGAAAAGGGGATATTTTATTACCCAGGAATATTTCTGCATCTCTTTAGAGATATTGCTCAACCCCCGCCCCCAGCAGCAGCAGCAAGTCTCTTTAGACAATTAAAACGTACTCTCTGGTTAACCCTACTGATTCGGCCCTCCTGCTCTGTACCCTTGCCCTGTCAGTGTGTTTGCGTGTGTATGTGTGTGCGTGCATGTGTTGTGTGTGCATGTGTGTGTGCAGTACATACATCTGCATGCCCGTGTGCATGTGTACACACGCTGGGGGCTGGTGGGGTGACCCATGAGCCCTCCCACCAGGCTTTTCCTGCAGCCCCTCTCTTCTCTGACGGCAGACCTGGAAGGGCCTCAGAGAGCAATCAGTCCAACCCCTTAGGCTACAGATGGGACAACTGAGGCTCAGAGGAAGGTGACTGGCTGGGGTACACCCGGTGTTCACGACTGACTGAACCTGGAGGCCCTTGGCCCATACTTTTCCATGTATTATCTCCCTTCTCCTGAGCTAAGTCTTCGTCATCCTCAGCACGTGGCACAGCTCAGATGTCACCTTCTCTATGAGACCCAGCTCTGACTTTCCAGGTCGGGTGACCAGCTGTCCCAGTTTTCCTGAGACTGTCCCAGTTTTCACACTGAAGGTCCTGCATCCCAGGAAACCCCTCAGTCCCTGGCAAACAAGGACAGTTGGTCATCTATTTCCAGGTCAAAAGATAATTCCTCTTCTTTCTGTGCTGCCCGAAATACCCAATGATAAGAGCTAACACTTACTGACCCTCTCTGCAGGTCCAGTGTTGCTGTCCTAAGTACTTAATAGGGATTCACTTACTTAATCCTCATAATAGCCTGATGTGAGAGGCACAGAGAGGTACAGAAGAATGCCCAGCTCAGAAGGACAGAGCCAGGAGTTGAACTTGAGTCCTCCGGTCCCAGACACTGAGCTCTTAGCTACTCAGCTGCCTAATCATCTCTTGTGGGGCTCTGTTGTGGTTGGTGTATGAGGCTGTCTGCTCGCTCAGCCAAGTGCTCAGGGGGGCAATGCCTGGCTTCTTAACCCCGGTGCCTGGCTCAGTGCCAGGCATGTGATATAAACTCAGTAAAAGTTTGCTGAATGAATCCACGCCTGGGCTGCCTGCCCCTTGGCTGGCGCTAATGCCTTCCACTTGTCTCACCTCATGGGCCTCTTGTCTGTAGGGCCAGCCGGCCCTTCTGAGCCGCTTTCCTTGCTCCCGTTTGGCATCTTCTGGAATCTTCTAGAAACAAACTATTTTCCTGTGAGGCAGCAAAGGTCAGAAGAAATCTGTGCACATGTTCTGAGAGGCTCCAGACTCAGTCTCTGGCCTGAGGCCACTCCAGCCCCACCCTCCGCGTGGCCCCCAGACGAGCGTGCTCCAGACTCCTGAACCTGGACCCGGGCGGCCTCTGGCTTCTGGGGCCTCCGCTCCAGCCGCACTGCTTCCATGCGTATGTAATCCCCAAATAGGGGTATGGGTGGTACAACTCTTGCGGTTTACTTTGTTTCCAGAAACCCTTAGTGAAATTACAGCTTTAATTAAATACAGCTGGCTGTACGTTATACTCCGTATAATTATCATGTTATTATTATTATCACTTAGACAAAAGTTCAAACAAAGTTTATTGTAAATACTGTTTGACAGAAACAACTGGAAGAGCTGAGGGCTATTAGCCTGCATGAGTGACAGAGAGGAGCAGCCGCTGCCACTCGGTTGGCGAGGGAGAGAGGGGGTCTTGAGGGGATGTGAATGTACGGGGGCTACCTGGGACAGAGGCTGTGCAGCTATGTGACCTTGGGCAGGTTCCTGTCCTATCGCTAGGCCTCAGCTCCCTTCCCTGAGATAAAGACGTTTCATTTGTTCTACAGTAACTTACTGAGACCTACTATGTGTCATTGTTCTAGGCCTTGGAGCTATAGCGGTCAACCAGACAGACAAAATCCCTGCCCTCGTGGGGCTTACATTCTAGTGGAAGGAAGAAAGGCAATAAAGGAATGCATAAATCAATATCTAATCTAATGTCAGGGAGCCATGAGTAACCTGAGGGAAAACAAAGCAGAGTAAGGATAGAGGATGGGATATTGGAAGGACTGGGGTTACTATTTCAGGAAAGGTCTCTTGAAGGGGGTGACATTTGAGCAGGGACCTGAATAAAGTGAGGGAGTGAACTGTGAGCTAATAAGAGGGAATGGCAAGAGCAAAGGCCCTGAGGCATGTGGCTATTTAGCATGTTCAAAGAATAGCAAGGAGATCAGAGTGGCTGGAGCAGAGGGAGGGAAGGAAGAAGCGGTAGGAGATGAGGTCAGAGGGAGAGTGGGGACACAGAGCAGGTAAGGCGTGGTAGGCCTTAGAGCAGATTTTTCATTTTATTCAAAATGTGATGGGTAACTATTGTGGGGTTTAGAGAAGGCGTGAGGCATTGTGACCTGATTTGGATTAGATTCACATTCAGATCACCACAGTTCTTTCCAACTCTGACTCGAAGGTCTACGGAAGGCTCTGTTTCAGTTGGAACAAACCACGCCAAAACTTAGTTGCTTTAAAAAAATGTATTATTATTTCTCATTGTTCTGTGGGTGGACGGGGCTCAGCTGGGCGGTTCTCCTTGTGATCTCGCATGTGGCTCCATCAGGTGGCAGCTGGGACTGGAGTCACCTGAAGCCTGGATTGGGTGCTGTCCAGGTGGCTTCTTCATTCAGCATCTCTGCTGGTGGATGAAGCAGCTGAGTGCTTGGCCACGCATCTCTCTCTTTTTCTCCACGTGGCTGGCTTGGGCTTCCTCGCATCATGGTGTGCTAAGGGTATTTGGACTTCTTACATGGTACCTGATTTCTTCTAGAGCAGGGGTTCTTAAGCAGGGGTCCACCATGAGCTTGAATTGAAATTTTAAAAAAACATTATTCTTGTGGGGACATGTTGGTGCGGGTGTGATATATTTATTAAATAATACATAGTATAGGGAGACGGATGTGGCTCAAATGGTTGGACATCTGTCTCCCATATGGAGGGACCAAGGTTCGATCCCCGGGACCTCCTGGTAAAAAAAAATAATAATAATAATAATAATACACAGTATAGTGTGGACTTAGTAAGGGTTCCGTGGTTTTCACCTGACTCACACAGGGGTCCGTGAAACAAAAAAGGTTAAGAAACTCTGGAATAGAGTGAACCTGTCATGAGGTCCAGGCAGAAGCTGCAAAGCTTTTTCTGATCTAGCGGTTGGAAATCACACAGCATCACTTTCGCCACATTCTGTTGATTACCCAGGGCCAGCCTGGATTTAATATGAGAGGGGACGGCACAAGATTATGGATATGGGGAAGCATGGTTAATTGTGAGGCCATCTTTGGAGAACACAGGATCCCACTAGAAGAGCCACAGAAAATAATAGCTAATATTCATTGAGTGCTTTCTATGGGCAAGGCATTGTTCTGAGCACTTTCCATATTTTAACTCATTTAATCTTCATATCACCCCTGTGAGGCGGGTACTATTGTTAACCCCGTTTTACAGATGGGGTATGTGTGGCACAGAGAGGTTAAGCTCTTGCCCAAGGTCACATAGCTAATGAGTGGGGAACAGGGACTTGAACTCAGTCTGTCTGCCTCTAGAATCTGTTCCACTAGACTCAAGTTTCCTTGGCAGTCCAGAGAAAGACACTCTTTTCTGAGACAGTTGGAGATGGAGGGGCCCTTCCCTGGTCTCCCCAGTCTCCCTCGCCTGGGCACTGCAAGTATCTCTGATTGAATTAGTTTGCTGAAACACATAGCACAAAAGCAACTTACCCAAATGTAGAAGGAGAAGCTTCTATCAGCTGCCCAAACACACCAACAGCCCCACACACAGATACACACGTGCCTTGCGATTTGGTGTGTGCAATCACAGACCCACGGAATTTTTGCACCGGAAGGAATCTTAAATATCAAGCCCAAATTGTGTGGTTTAGGCACAGGAATGGAGGCCCAGGGAGAGACAGGGGCTTGTCTGAGAATACCACAGTTACTCGGCACACATTGGTGAGGGACATGCACCGGGTCCTCACTGAGATCTGGGAAGGGTGGAAATACCATGGAGGGTCAGGGATGGAGTGGGGGCCCCAGCATCCCCATTCTGTTCTCCAAACTCAGGCTGTATGGTGTGTGTCGTGGCCAGTGCGTGACCGTGTGCCGTGGGCGCCAGTGCCGAGCCAGACAGGGCGGGCGTGAGCTTGGGCTCTACAAAGGAAGGAGAGGGCTTTGAGGGATTGGGCAGCACAGCAAAGCCAGCTTCAGAGGCCCTTTGCCTTGTGACCTGAGTTCCAGAGTGAAATGGAACAGGGGGCATTCCAGGGCATGGGGCTTTGGAAGATGGGCATGTAGAAACTAGCCAGGAAAAGGGTTAGGGGTCTGGCATTTCAGAATCCTCGGACTTCTAGAAGGAACTGGACACCATGCCAGCTGAGTCCAGAGTGACTGTGAGGTCAAGGTTGAACCCCAACTTCCAAAATGGGGCGTGTGATTGAATGGTGGACCAGGGCTGTTGTGTTTTCCTCTGGGGGTCTCTAAGGTCATGGCTATGGGGGATTGGGGCAGAGGACAGCTTGTTCCTGGTGGCCTGGCCAGGCCCCCGCGGCAGGCCTGCTGTTTTCCCTCCTTCCCAGGAATTGCCGGGCCCGTCACCTGGCTGGTTGTTGGAGCAGGTTGTTAACTTCTGCTGACACTGGCAGGGCAGCCGCTCCCAGCCTGATACCGCATGGCAGCCACACTTGCACAAATCTTTAATTGTTTAGTTTAAAGAATTGTGTTTTGACCGCGAGGGGATTTTGGCTGGAGCTCAAGAAGTGATAATGATATTTCGCTGCCAAGACGTCTCCTTGGCTCTTTGTGTGTTAATGTGCACTTTCAAGACGCTCCAATTAACTGCATCAGCTCTTGGGGAGAAAAGGAAGAGAGAGAGCAAGCAGGCAGGAGAGAGAAGGGAAAGAGAATGCAGGCGATAGGAGAAGGAGTGGAGGAGGAAAAACAGACAGCCCCCTCCCAACATCTTTTTATTAGCAAACAAATGGGGAGGGGGCAGGTGACAAAGTTCTAGAAGACAAGCTCCAAGTGAAGAGGCATCTCATGCTTGGAGGGGGAGACACTGGATGAGACAGGGAGAGGGACCCAGTTAGACACCCAAGACCAACCAGAGGCCTGGAGGGTCCTCCTCACCAAGGGCCAGGGTTTTGGAGTTCGCAGGGGTGGACCTGCTTCCTTTGCCCCTTCCATGATCTCCCACCTCAACCCATTTCCTCCATGCTGGCTGCCAATGCTTCTGTGCACCAGTTTTCCTTTTTCTCAGCGGGAGACGGAACTGACAGAGACTGGCTCTGCTTCCAGCTCTAACCCCAGCTCTCAGGCTACAAGGCCCCTGTGGTCCACACCCCTGTCACCTCTCTGGCCTCCCCCCCCTCCCCCGCTTTCCCTCACCCCCTCCAGCCACACTGGTCTCCTTGCT
>JAQZBX010046707.1:0-20700 GCA_029593785.1 Cabassous unicinctus | reverse complement strand
AGAGCCCCCGTTTACCATATGGGAGGCCCGGGTTCGCGTCCCGAGGCCTCCTTGTGAGGGCACGCCGGCCTGAGCGGTGCGGTGGGCTGATGCAGCAACCTCACGGCAGGAAGCGGGTGTGGCGCAATGGATAGAGCACCCGTTTACCATGTGAGAGGCCCCGGGTTCGCTTCCCGGCGCCTCCTTGTGAGGGCAGGCCGGCTTGCGCGGCGCTGTAGGCTGATGCGGCAAGACCTCACAGCGAGGGGGAGATAAGCAGACACAGAGAAGACACGCAGTGAATGGACACAGCAGCACAAGCAGCAAGGGGGGGATAAATAAATAAAATAAATAAATCTTTAAAAAAAAAAAAAATCCCTTTAAAAAAAAAGAAATCACAATGGGACTTTCAAAGGCTTTTTAAAAGAAGAAACATCTATTTTTTTTTTTTAATTGTGCCATTGTAATGATTAAAGAATGATATGTTCTAAAGAGAGGCCAAGGGATGATAGTAAAATCCTCTGGGCTGCAAATGGTGAAGTCACTGGGCCCAACCTGAGAGAGAGAGATGAGAGTAGGAGTTAAATGGAAGATGGCAGAAATATTATAGGAGTCTTGCTGCTACTGTACAGTAGATGGTTCTTGGTTGTTTGTTTTAGAGGACAA
This sequence comes from Cabassous unicinctus, assembly GCA_029593785.1. Taxonomy (NCBI): domain Eukaryota; kingdom Metazoa; phylum Chordata; class Mammalia; order Cingulata; family Chlamyphoridae; genus Cabassous; species Cabassous unicinctus. The sequence continues at coordinate 20,055 of JAQZBX010046707.1, read as the reverse complement.
CTGTTTTAAGGCATGGAATTACAGCTGTACTTATATATGATACATTCTGTTTCTTAATCCATCTAATGAAAAGAAAATGAAGGGAATGTATCCGGAAAATGCATTTAGACTACAAGTTCTTTCCCTACTACTGTGTTCTTTTTGAGCTATGATAATTAAGTTTGGGAAATACTATTTAAACAGAACACATTTTTACGCATATATTCTGCAGCTATATAACTTTTCCCTGCTACCTGGAGTAAAATTCTTCAGCTAGTTTAAAAAAGATGATAGTCCTCACACATTTGATAGATTATATCACTCACAAATCAGTTGAGTCAGTGGATGGTGCTAATGAAGATTACAACCAACCCTCCAGAATATATCACTATCTTAAATTCTGTGAACCATCTGGCAAATAGAAATCATTGGCTGCAAATAGTATTGGGCAAAAATGCAAACAGGTCAGGGGAAATTTCTATACATATATATTGTTCGTCAACAGCATCATGCTCATATAAAAAAATAAGATGTGCTTCATTCTAGAATTACCTTTTCATAATAAGAAATCATAAGTGTGATTTGGTTTCATTATGACTAAGCACTGTAGGGCACTAGTACCTCTTGAAAAGCATTAAATATGAAATTTCTGGAAGAGTAATCTAAAACCATTTAATAAAACAAGAAAGAAGTTCGCAAATATTATTACACATATGAATATATTCAAATCTAAAAGTATATTCAAAAAAAGATTTCTTATTGGGCAAAGGAAATGCCCCACCCACACCCCTTTCAGCCTTCTATCTCTTGTAATAAAAAGGTAGTTTTTCTTCAGTAATTTTTTTTTTAATTTCAAAATTCTGATCAGAGAAAGAAAGAATCAATTCAAGAAAGTCCATTCACTAAAAATCATTTGAAATTCTAATTCAGAGTGTGTATTATACTGTTTCAAAGCTTTATCATAATACAAAATTAAAAGCAAATAATTGAGAAATCATCCAGTAGCAGCAAAAAGAAACTATAAAATGGAGAAGGAGCCTTAAAGTGAAAATGATTTCTTTGTGAATTCATTTATTACTTAGTTCTGTGAAATTAAGAATATTTTGTATAGGAGTTCATTGATAAAATCAATTCCATATTAAAAAAAAACAACTCAGGGTTAGACTTCCTTGACCTGCCCTGTCACCCATTCCTATCTGTCAAAGGGGCACATAAGAACTAGTCCTCATAAAGGTACCACCACTAAAAAGTATTTAATCCATGAAAACCATTATAAATTAAAACTTGTACAAAATAAATTTAGCTTAAAAAGATCCGTATGTTAAAATAAATCTACCAACACTATGTTGTGATTTCAAATAAGCAGGAACATGCTCAGAATAAATAAGTCTCATAACCATCATAATATTAGGTACTTGAAGATGAAGCTAATATTATATTCTCTTAAAACTATATAGGGGAGTGGATGTGGCTCAAGCAGTTGGGCGCCCACCTCCCACATGGGAGGTCCTGGGTTCAGTTCTGGTGTTTCCTAAAGAAGACGAGCAAGACAGCGAGCTGACATGACGGCCTGGCGCAGCGAGATGACATAACGAGATGACACAACAAGGGGACACAACGAGAGACACAACAAGCAGAGAGTGGATGTGGCTCAAGTGACTGGGCGCGTCTCTCCCACATGGAAGGTTCCGGGTTCAGTTCCCGGTGCCTCCTAAAAGAAGATGAGCAGACACAGAGAGCACACAATGAACAGACACAGAGAGCAGACAGTGAGTGTAAACAATAAGGGGTGGGGGGAGTAAATAAATCAATCTTAAAAACAACAACAACAACTATATGAACCACAAGTGGTAAAAACAGAAATTATAATCCCAAAGAAATTGTGCATGGGTATTTTGGGGCTTTCACTTGGCCATGATAGTGGATGATAACATGAAACATTTCAAAATTCTTATACATGTGATCTTGGTTTTTATAATATGGTATACTCCTGAAACTGTTTATATAAATTGCTCCTAATTTCAAACATAGTTGGGAAGTCTCCTGAACTAAAATGAATAATTTATTCAAGGCTAATTAAACATTTCCTTTTTATTTGTTTCTAAGTAAATCAAATATATAGCAATGTGGCTTTCCCAAGCAGCATATCTGTGGTAAAATTTCTAGCTTAAATGAATAATCTTGTCAAAAACTGATGACCTCTGTAGCAGTTTGATATTATTTATGAATTCCAAAATGAGAGATTGTAAACTGGTCTGTTCCTCCAAGCGTGATACCCTTTGATTGTATTAGATTCAGCTGAGATGCCTTTGCTTTCATTTTTGTTTAAGATTAGGGCTTTGGGGAAACGGATGTGGCTCAAGTGATTAGGCTCCCGTCTACCATATAGGAGGTCCAGAGTTTGTTTCCCAGGGCCTCCTGGTAAAAGGCAAGCTGGCCCACACGACGAGCTGGCCTGCGCAGAGAGCTGGCGCAGCAAGATGACACAACAAAAAGAGACAGAGGAGAGACAGTAAAAGATGCAGCAGACCAGGGAGCTGAGGTGGTGCAAGAGATTGCGTGCCTCTCTCCCACTCCGGAAGGTCCCAGGATCGGTTCCCGGTGCCACCCAAATAGAAGATAAGCAGACAAAGAACACACAGAGCGCAAAAACAACAGGGGGGTGGGAATAAATAAATAAATCTTAAAAAAAAAAAATTATATATAAAAAATGATTAGGGCTTTGATTTGACCACATCATTAGGGTGTGCAGGGTTGAGTCCCCACCCCCTTGGTAAGCTGATAAAACAGACTCTCACACAGAAGTAGATACACAGAAAAGAAAAACACAGAGGAAGAGAGACACGGCAGAGGCACCAGGAAGAGAGATGAGCCTGATAGTCTACAGCTGACCTTGTGAAGAGAGGAGAGCAGTTGAGCTTGGAAAGAGATGAGTCCTGGGGAGAGAGACTAGCCTTATGCCAGCCTACAGCTGAGATCAGAAGAAGCTGGGACCAAGGAGCCCTAAGAGGAAGGAAGGCTGAACATTCGCAGACATCGCCTGCCATCTTGCTTCAACATGTGGCCGATGACTTTGGGTGAAAAAGTACCTCTTATGGTACCTTCAGTTGGACTCTTTAGGGCCTTGTGATTGTAAGCTTCTACCCCAAATAAATACCCTTTATAAAAGCCAAGAGTTCTGGTACTTTGCATCAGCACCCTTTTTGGCTGACTAATACAACCTCTTACATTAGTTATATTTATAGGCATATATGTGTTTGTTTATACATGTCTACATACTAACAGACAAAATTATATGTCAACAGTGAGCCCATTTCACACTACATGTGTAGATGCTAAGATCAAGTAGCTGTAGTTCTTATAGGCAGTTCAAGAATCAAGAAAATACTGGATGTATGCCCTGATTCTCTAACGAGGCACACAATGTATAGTATCTCTAAAGGAATATTGCTGTTGGGTACAAATTGAATGAAAAACTAACAAAGCAGAAAGAGGAGGGGAGAAAACTCCTAAATCATGGTATAGTAAGAATTAATAATAAACCTTTTCCTACTTAAAATTCATTTCGTAAAAAGTTGACACATTGACCTTGATTATAAAACAGCTTATAAGACTTTACAAATATTTGTCTACCTATCTTAACTCAATTTCATCACTTGGATTGACTCAAATAATATGAACCAAAAGGTGATGTTAAGTGACTGCAAGCCCACCAAGGCTTATGCAATGTGCATGCATGCATAGTACATACAAGAAGTCTCAAGGTCTTAAATTTTAGTTTTATTTCCCAGTTGAATAAGGATATGTAGTACAATAAACAATGGAACATAATTATCCATTATCAACAGTTTTAGGAAGGGGGGCAGGAGAGCACAAAAATGAAGTATAACTGGTAGCTATGTTGGTGTACAAAATATCTAAAATTAGTTTGTTCTACTGATTTCATAATTGGATGGCATGTATACTAACAAAGCAGCAAAGGTGTAAAGACGGAAATTTAAACCCCTAATTAAGCAATAGTTTGACAGTTCTAATGTCCTGTACCTATTTGACACCATGACTCAGTAGTCTTCCTCAGATGAAAATTAAAACTCCATACAGTATAATCTTACTGTAAGTAATACTGATCATATTCAGAAAAGGAAATCTTCAAAAATCATTAGCACTCACACACAAAAAAGCAACTTCTACATAGTTTTACTCATTCAAGGAATAGTAATTTGTAATAATAAAAAAAAAAGTTTCTATGGATTCCCCTTATAAGAACTTGATTACTGTCATCTGATCATAGCACATCTGCAACTAACACAGCTGCCATGTCATCTTCTCTACAGGGGCTAGATCTTAATCATAAATCAACATTGTTAAAACCAGTGAGTAGATGGTTGGAGCCACTCCAGTTTCTACATCTTTCAAAAGGTCAATATACCTACTCAGTAACACAATAGACTTATGTTTCAAAGTGTTTTCTCTTTACTAGGATTGAAAAAAAACATATTACCATTTAAATTTAAAGTGAACTTTAGTAATTAAGATGTTCATTACTTCTGAATGGTGACCTATTAAAAGAAAGATAATTTTAGTCTTCCTCTTGTGGCCAAAATAATAAACTTTTCCTCCTCTTTTCTGACCATTTAAAGTAGTTTTCTAGATCTAAAAGATCCATGAAAATATTTATTACAGCTTCCTGAATCAGTCTTAATTTGCTACAGTAATGTTACAATGTTAACCTTAAAAAAATAAAACCTTTCTCTTTGGCTAAAGAAGCAACTAATACAAATAGAACTTGGATATAAAACATTACAACGACCTGCACCACCCCCCCCAAAAGCTACCAGAAATTAAAAGGGGATAATAGTTAAAATGTAGTTTATTTACATCTGCTTACAGTATTATAAATGATGAAAACCTAGTGTTCATATCCTTCATAATAAAAATTTATTCTGCACTTTAATACACAGGCTATGTTGCATAAACAGAGGATTTAAAGCTGCAGCAGAGTGGCTGAATGAAAGGAAAATGGCAATCTTTTTGGCTCCAGTAGATGCCATTCCCTATCGCACAATGTTTCCCACTCATAAATACATGACAAATACTTCCTCAATCATTTTTTACGAGCAGGGATGCACAGGGGGTAGTCAATGGCTAGCTTGAGGGAAAATAGGAACAGCAGGCGGCAGAAACTGTACAGAAAATGGCTATGTGGTAAATTCTCTTTTGGAACATCACTCAGTTACCCAGTCTTTTGATCTTTCAGCTACAATTACACTAACTTCCACAAGATCTGCATGCCCCCACCCCCACCCAAAACACACAAAGAGCAGTCCCAAACCAGATCGTTAGTTATACATAAAATCCAATAAAATTTGTTTTATAAAATAGGATCATTCATATATTTATATTTTTAAAAATTAAAATTTGCTATTTAGACAAGAGTTTACTTTCAATTGGCTATAACCATATCATCATCACAACTGGTCTCACAAAAACATGGGGTGTCTGGCGACAGCTAAATCACAGACTGGCGTCTTCCAAGCAGTCTGTCTACCATTAGGGTCTGGGAAATGGTATTTACTATTCAATTAGAGCCAAGGAGTTGTACCTGTAATCATCCAAATACAGGTGTGAGAAGCCCCTTTGGGCAAGGAAACTGACTTATCTCTTTTCATGTAAACTTTGATGTCTGTATTGTTTCACAGAGCCTCAGGAAACCTCATCATTCATATTACAATGAGAAGATTTATTAACTCAGGTCAAGTGGTAAATTTAAAAATTTCTTCCCAAAGGTAACAATTTTTAACACATTAATAATCACATTTATAAGAATCTGAAACAAGTCAGAACTGATTGCTTTAGAAGTTAATTACCTGCTAGAAGACACTGACCAGTCTGAACTAAATTTTTATGTTAAGTTTATGCTTTCTAGAACATTAGCAATAAAGAAGCTAAATACAGTTTTCCATCAGGAACACAAAATGTCTTACAGTAGTATCAACAGGGCAGTTTTAGTTGCAGTAATTTCACAGAATTTATTCTAATGATTTATTGGAGCTAACCATCTGACATTAATTATTGTTTTGGCTTCCAGTCTACAACTGTTTATTTTTCAGTTTAAAGCCTTCTCACTCTTTGATATCATATGGAAATGAGAATTTTTAATGGAAAATTGAAACCATGTGCATCTAAGTACTTAATGAAGTACAGGGAGAAACTGACAATATATTTTAGAAGAACTCAGATATTTTGCTTTGGATAGTTTTGATTTGTTTGGATGACTTCATAGTATAAAATACTGAGGTTCCAGTGAAGCAAGTCAAAGTGAGTACTTTGCCAAAAGTGCACACACCAAAATGTAGAGGAATATATGATCTTTTGAAGTTGTTAAATGAAAGAAAGCAAATCTTGGACATTTTTAAGTATGTGAATCAGCTACCTGGATTTTCTTTCCACTGCCTTTTTATTTTTTCCCCTTAATTTAAAGCATTGAATCTGGATTTAAATTTATGCCTAGGTAAAACTCCTAAGCAGATATTTTAAAGTCACATGTGTAATAACAACATAGCTAGAAATTCCTAGCTTTAAGTTTTCCAATTAGGTTTTCATTTTGCAAAGGAAATAATCAATAATGTCTAATAAACTTAAATGTGAGAAATATGTATGATTCATGAAGCCAAATTTCTTAATTAAATTTATTTCCTACCTTCTCTCAATATAAATCAATGAGGAGACATCTCTGAATGTAAATACCAGGTAAAGCTTTCTGGTCCATTTTAAACTTGGATATAGCAGTAAGTATATAAGTGTGTGTGTATAGATATGATGTGCCTGGGTACATCTGAGGAGGAAGAACTTACCACTTGTTTTTCTTTCTAATGTAGTCTTTCTCAGAAAGATTAACCAAGTAGACCATTGGTTTTGAAGTCAGAAATAAGTGTTTATTCAACACTTCAATCTAAAGTAGAAGACAGAAAGAATCCTTTTTAATAATTGAGTAAATATTGTGTAAATCATTGAATAATTTGAAAGTTAACTTTTTTTAAAGTGGGCATTTTCATTTTCATAATTCTTAATTCTAAAAGATTAGATGTTATTAATTATCAGGAGGTGGGGGGAAGAAAAAAAATCAAATCTGGAAATAAGCAGTCACTGACAGAAATAATGTTTAGCAGATATAACGATAAGTAAGACAAGGACAACTCTAATTTGTTCTCTAAGAAATCAAAGCAAAGGCAATAATAGATGCCATGATATTTATAACTTACCTCTTTGTCATTCCAGTCATGAAAGAAGCGAACAGGTTTCTTTTGATCTATAACCCAGGATTTGACTTTGCACATTATGTCCTACACATGATTGAGAAAAAAAAAAAAAAAAAAAAAAGATGACTACTAGGCATTTAGACACTAAATATTAAAAGTTTCCAAATCTTTAATAAAAGTGGGACTAAGATACAGATAATTATTTTCAATATCTCATTAAAAAAAACAAATGCCAATGAAACACTGTTGTGGCATTAAAATTTTAATACATAAAACGGGAATACTAGTTAACAATCCTAAAATTTCCAAGGCCACTCACTCACACCAAAGACTAAGTACAGGAGAGTTAATAATATTTTAACATTACCTAGTGATGCCACATGCAAGATAAACATGTTATTAGGAAATGGGTGAGGGATGGGGTGGGGGAATATTGGGGACAGGCTGAATAACAATTTTTTTCTTAAAAGAAAAAACAAAGCAGATGAAATTGGGCCTATTATTGATGATCTAGCCTTCAAAATATTAAATCAACTGGCCAAAATCCTTTTTATTCTGAATTTTTTTGCCAACACCTTCTCCCTGCCCACTTCCCCCTCAACTATCCACCGTCTCCCTCCACCCCCCCCAACCTGCCAAAGCCTCCATTACACAATGGCAAGAGCCCTGCACTGGTGACCTCCAACCAGCTGCATTCACTTTCAGAACATCTCTCTCTGCTGGAAATCTAAAGGCCTTTTAGTTAGCAAGCTAGTGTGCATTCAGAAGGAGTAACTGCAGGAAGAGCCCAATGTGCTTTGTTTCTCTGGCCTTTCTTCACAGAAAGATTAATCATCTGTGAAATGGAAACGGCAAACAGCAAGTGACACAAACTGAACCCTTCAAGCCTTTCCTCATCAGTTTTGTGGCTCTGAATCTAAAAGCTGCGTGTGGCAAGGTTCTCCTTACAGGCAGGTGTTAATAAAAGGCTCTCAAGGTCTGAAAGGTCAAACTTAGCTCTTCCAGAAGGAGTGCATTTGAGAGTCATCTGTTTTTTTGTTAAAGATAATTTATGGACATGTTTTAAATATGCATTTCTCAAAATTTATTGTACTACATAATTGTTAGTAACAGATTTCTCGAATTTTCATTTTACTTTACCACAAATGCTATTCTTCTAAGAACATCCACTTGTATAAATTACTCAATATTTAGTATACCTTCCTTCCAAATCTTGCTGTTACCAACAGGAAAAAAAACAAGGAAAAAGCCCTGTATTCTTAGATCCTGATTTGAAACCCTCCAGGAAAAGGACTTCCCACAGATTTAACAAGGAAGGGGCAAGTCGAAAACTTTTAATGAAATCTAACATGTTCTGCTTAAGAATAATCACTTTTACTCTTCAAAACTGAATTTCACTCATAAATGTTTAAAAGTGGCTAATGTAACACCATTTCTACAAGGAGAAGATCAAAGTGCTATATTACAAATGCATTATGATTAAAAAAGCCCTGTGCAGCCTTGCTATTAACTGTTCTTTAAACCCTAAAAGGCTTCCCATAGATCTCACTTGGCACTGCATATACAACCTTTGACAAGTAATGTAGACCATTTTTATTCATTGCCTAAAATTGTAGGCAATTATGTGCGTCACACTGGCCACCTGCAAATTCTGAATGCCTGCTCCAGTTGTCAGTGCAAAAAACTAATGTCGGAGGGGATTAATCTAGGGGGAGAGAGTCCTCTTTAATGGCTCCAGCAGGTGAAATGGCCCAGCTGGTTACTATGATGAGTGGCCAGAACAGCTTATGTAGAGACATGCAACAAGATTACACAAAAGAAGGAGAAAACAGTGGTACCATCTTATATTTGGTCCCATTAGTTTTTTCAATTAAAGAGAGAAAAGAAAAAAAAAAAAGACAACAACAAAAAAAACCAAACCAAAAATAAGGGAATTAAATTTCAATCACATAAAAAGTGTAAAATACTTTTGTAACTATTAACATTTTCACAAAACCAAAGGGCCTCAATAAATGCTGATCATTAGTGAAGGAATTTTAGTATTTCTTTTTCATTTTAAATTAACTAGACCATTACTTCAGACATGGTAATCCTATCACAGAAGCTTTTTAGCGTTACAGTTTTTTCTCACATCAGCATATTATATTACAAATTTGGAGCACTCAAAATTTTAGTTAAAGAGAATTAACTCATAATTATAGTTCTCAAAGAGTATATTCCTTAAAGCCACATCCACATAATTTACAAATTATAATCAAGATTTTGAATAGCTGAAAATGTTTTTGTACCCAATGCTCCCATAATTATCCCCACAAAAGATTTAACAGCCAAGAAAGGATACCTTAAATTTAGTAAAAGATGTCAGTTTTACTTGAGACAAACCAAAAGTAGATTGCTCCCGGATAAGATTATCTTAAGTAAATGATCACTATATGGTGTAGTTGCAAGTAAAGGCAGTAAAAATTAATTTTAATTTTAGCAAAAATTTAAAAGATCATGTTATATTCCTTACTATGAAAAACTTCTAAACAAATGAAGAAAACACATGGATTTATCTGTATATAACACTTAACAGGTTGACCACATTTTTTTTCTTATGCTCCTATGTATAAACATTTATCAATAATGGTTAGAATAAAAGATTCCAGTTAATTGAATCTTGTTAATTGAATAATTTAATACATATATTACCCACTTTTAACAAATTAGAATACAATAAAAACATAAATAACACTTTAATCCTTGATACATGAAGAGTTACTTTAGAATTTCATATTTCTTTAATAACATCATTATAAAGAAAAACAGATATAGGAAGAGTACTAAATTGAATGGTTTTGCTAACTTTAACAAATCTCTATACATGCTGGAGACCACACAAAAATTCCTGGTCATTTGAACTTTTTGGTTAGATTGCAATGATATGAGTTTACTGATTTGAGGGAGGACAGCTTAATACTTAAATGTGGGAAAAAATTCTAGGTCTACCACTTACTAGGTCTGTGACTTATTACTTTCATAGATAAAATGCAGAAGATAATTTCTATCTTCTAGGGATTATTGTGAAGATCAGAAGAGATAATGCATATAGGATGGTTAGCACAGTTCTTAAATTCTCAATAAATGTGAGTTGTTATTGTTGTTAATACTGTTTAAGGATTAAATACCAGCAATGTAACAAAATGTCAGTATTCTCTTGGGTCCCCCTTTACCTCTTTAAAGCACGTATCATCTTCTCCAATCTGAATAACTGTACATTAGTCCTTCTCTTCAAGTTTTTGAAGGTTACCATCAATAGCGACTTTCTTAAGTCAGGCTCCTGGTCTTAACATTCTACAAGAAGTAGCTACTTCTTGCAAACTGCAAAGAAGTACAGCTAACTGCAAAGATACTTCACCCAAAATCTCCTTCCATCTCTCTCTCTTCTGCTTTGATTTTTCCTTCTAATGGTCTCACATTTAATTTTAGAAATGCTCTCTCTTTTTGATCTCTTTTATTATTGTGTTGTCAATAGAGGCTGTCAAGTATTTAGACTCGGGGAAGTTGTGTTACTTGCCTAAATTTTCCACAGCTAGTATGCAGCAGAGCTGAGATTCAATCCCAGGTCTATTAGTGACTCAAAAGTTCATGTTCTGTCTGATCACCCTGGCCTGTCTACTTTACTGCCTTTCTAACAGTTCCTTGTTTAGCCTACACATTCCCAAGGTTGTCAATTAAAGTCCTCATCAGGGAAATTAAAAATTCTTACTTTTATTAATTGGGTATATTACCTGATTATAAATCCATATATCACAAAAATAATATTTTTCTTTGCACACAATAACATGATAGCTCACCCAGTACCAATTTCCTTTCCTAGACTACTTATTCGACTTCTTTATTTTGGTATTCTTCAGTTACCATAGTAGAGGCTATTAACCTGTGATCCACAGATGGATTTCAGGGATTTCCCTAACATCCTGAAAGGCTTATGTGCCTTTGAGGGAAGATGGCACATACCTTCAAAATGCTTTTCAAAGTGATCTATGATCCCAAAAGCCAAGAACCATGAGCTTTACAGCCAATCAAATAAATGTTCTAGGTCCATGGACTCCCAGACCAGAGGTCCAGAGACACTGGCCCAAAACTTGCTTCAGTCAGACCTGCACTCAAAATTCATATATCTTGATCACTACTGTACTGATAAAACGTCTACCCATTTTAATATGTATCTAACACATTTCCAGTTAACTGGGATGTTGGAGAATATATATTGAATATATCATTCTAAAAGAATGGACAGCTTAAGAGTAAAAAAAATTTTAGACAGAAAAATGTGACTTGCCTTACTATATATTAAAACCACAAAACTACAGCAATTAGAACAGTGTGATACTAGCATAAGAAAGATACAAATTAGAAAACTAACAAGCCATTAATTGGGGATTTACTAATAATTATGAGTCATTCACACAACAGAACATTTTGTATCCATTAAGACAAGCTATACCTGCACATACATTTAAATGGAAAAATGTCCAAAATATATTGCTAGGTAGGGGAAAAAAAAACAAAAACAAAAAAAAACATGTTCAGAACAATGGAATAACGTTAAGAAAATAGGTTTTGGTGTCAATCAGACTTGGGTTTAAGTCCTGGCTCTGCCACTTTCTAGCTGTGCAACTTTGAGGAAGTCACCTAACCTCTGTTTTGTTTCTTCATCTGTAAGATGGAACTGATGATAACTCCAATTCAACATTTGGTGATTAAGAGAAACCACAAGGTCAGATTCCATAGAAGCTTCCCCTTTCTACCTTCTTTTTTTTTTAAAACTGCAATGCTGCTTTATTTTTAACCAATAAACATCATTTTATAACAGGAAAAATAAAAGGTATATTCACAAGTAGGGAGGGGATTTCAACTATTCTCTGACCACCATTTATAATCCTAAAATATAATTGCTAAATGGATAGACTTGTCAGTTTATCAAGGTAATATACTCTTTTTCTACAATAATTATAGCTTCCATGCCTGATACTTCACTCTAGCTAAACTAGCCACCCTAACCCTGATGCTGGTACTTACCTGTATGGGCTGACTTATGCTGGTTGAGTGGCTTTAACATTCAACAATTCACTCAGAGCAAAAGAATGAGAGGTAAGACCTCCAGCTTAAAATAGTCTGCTAGTAAAAGTTCACTAATACAGCTTCCTCCAACTCCCCTAGCCCAGAATACTCCCTTTAAATACCCCAAATCCTACAAAAACCAATCATGAACAGATCTCTACTGTATATTCTAGACCAATATTTAGGATCTGTCTGAAATAGAATATTAAGCATTTGTCACTCTACTAGATGAACGCTGCTTTTGGGGGGAAGCTAGGGTACTGATCCCCGACTACAATCGTTCTACATACTTCAGTGACTGGAACTTTCAGAAAATAAATAGTTCATAAAGAAGAGAACTAAAACAACTGGCAACAGTGTTCTGCATGGCTGTGTGTGTATATGGGATAGCTTCCATGAATTAAGACAATAGACTAACTCTATCAATAACTAGGGTAGAATGTAGGTTGGCACCTGTGGGTTTTCAGTTATATGATTCATTGAAACAGGGTGTGAGGACACCTTAATAACACTGCAATGATCCTGACATCTGTCTTAAAGTGGCAACCAGAATGGACATCAATCTATTCTTGAGGAATATAGATCTAAGCAGAAGATTCAAACAATATTAAAAAGAAGACAATTATCCCTGTAATTCCTGAAAATAAATTAGAACAGATTTCACTGCATTCAAGGAAGGACAAAGAGGGAGGGAAAAAGGCAATAAATCTGATTTTAATCAAAGGGCTACTGAATCTAAGGAGAATTAAAATAAAAGAACACATCTCTGAAAATCATGTAGGGCAAAAAACCTCAATGAATTATTTGGCATGCTTGGTAGAATGCAAAAAGAACATCTATGAAATAGGAGAATAAGGCCATAAAGAGAGAACAGAGTGAGGTTAAAAAAAAATAGATGAGATGTCAACTAAGAACTAAGAAAGATTTCTAAAGAAACCAAAACCAAAATAGGAAAATCAAAATTCAAACTGGAGACACAACTAACATGGCGGAAAATAATCAGTGGTCTGGAGGTCAAATCTGAGAAAGAGTTATGTTGAAGTATAACACACACACACAGTATAACATGGGTAAGTGTACGGCTCAACGGATTATCAATGAACACACATATGTAACTACCAGCCAGATCAAGATAGGTAATATTATCAGCAGTATATTTAGAATGCCCCCATCCTCCCCAGAAATAATCACTACCCTGACTTCTATGCATCACAAATTAGCCTGCTATTGAAATTTATAGACAGAGAATTATATAATATGTATTATTTTGTATCTGGCTTCTTTTGCTCAACATCAGTTGTGAAATTCATCCAAATTACTACATGAACTTTTAGGTTCTTTGTACTTAAAAGCTATTATGAATAAAATGCTATAAACATTCTTGTACATATCTTTTAGTAAATCTTTGCATGTATTTCTTGAGTATATACCTAAGAATGGTACTGCTTGGTCATAGGTAATGCATATACTTAGTACATAATATACACCAAACTTAGTATATATTGCCAGTTTTCAAAAACAGATATACTAATTTGCACTCTCAATAGCACAGTATGAGAATTCCATTATGATTACTGCTTTTTGTGTTCTGTTTAAAAATATATCTGTGTAACTCCGAGGTTATGAAGATATTCTGTTATAGAAGTTTTATCCTTTAAGAGTTTCACTTTTTAAACTATATACTTTACTATTTGTTGTATCAGTATGAGGTGAGTTGGTACTCATTTTCTTCCCCACAAGGATATCGGATTGACAACACCATTTCTTGAAAAGAGCATTTCTTTCTCCATTGTTCTACAGGTGCCACCTTTTCCACAAATCAATTATGTATACCTGTCTGTATATCTATTCTATTCCTTTGCTCAATTGGTTATGCATGGTATCTTGACTGTTTTAAACACGGCAGCATTTATAGAAAGTCTTGATACATGGTTCATGTGTATCAAATCCTCCAGCTTTGTTCTTCTTTGGGATTTTGATTGGGAATACATTGAATCTATACATCAATTTTGGAAAGACTTGACATCTTTACAATATCAAGTCTTCCAATACATGGTATAATTCTCCATTTATTTAAGTATTCTTAAATTTCCTTCAGTAATGTTTTATAATGTTCTGGATAGAAATTCTAGTAGAATATTCACTAGATTTATTCCTAGGCATTTGTTTTAATGCTATTGCAAATGGCATCTATATAAAAACTTCTTTTAAGTTCTGGAAAACAAAATATAAATCATTTAAAAAAATATTTTCTTTGAAGTTTATCATTCATACATGAGCATCCATAAACCTTAAGTGTATAGTATAAGTTGTAAACTTACAAAACAAACATGCATATCATCATACAGGATTCCTATACCTTACCCCACCATCAACACCTTGCAGTGTTGTGAAACAACTGTTACAAACTATGGAAGAGCATGGTCAAAACATTACTATAAACTATAACCAAGATCTTACATTTGGTGTATTTCCTCCCTTAATCCACCTAGTTAATGACACCCTTTATTAGTATTACATACTTGTCATAGTTCATGAGAGAATGTTCTTATTTGTTCTGTTACCCACAGTCCGTTTTCCACCATAGGATTCATTGTATTACACAATCCCATGCTTTGTACAATCCATTCAAAGTGTACACTCAGTGGCTCTCATATTCATTACAGAGTTGTGCTGTCATCACCTCAGTCAATTTTAGTACGTTTTCATTACTCCAAAAGGAAAAATCCCATAACCCTTTATATCCCCATTGTTGTCCCTTAGAACTGATATAATATCTTCTTTGTCATTGCTGCAAAAATATTACAGTATTATTAACTATAATCTATGAACTACATTAGCTGTAATTTTCCCATGTATCACCATATACTTAACACTTTGGTAAAGGAAGAACATTCTTACACTATTAACCGCAATCTTCATGCACCACCAAAATCACTGTTATACAGTCCCTACATTATTTTCTAGCTTCCTTTCAATTGATATATTATATCCACAAACTACCCCTTTCAGCCACAATCACATTTATAAATTAGCAGCAAAATTACTTATACTCACTATAATGTATTACTATCAACTCTTCATTTCCACACGTTTACAATAAACCTTATTAAAAATTCTATATACATTAAGCATCAGCACCCATTCTCAACCCACATTCAATTTCTTGGTAACCTATACTTCAGAGTTTACCTCTATGAGTTTACTCATCATTTTAGTTCATGTTAGTGAGACCATGCAATATTTGTTTTTTGTGTGTGTCTGGCTTATTTCATTCAACATAATATCTTTAAGGTTCATCCATGTTGTCATATGCATCCTGATTTCATTTCTTCTTACAGCTGAAAAGTATTCCATTGTATGTATATATCATGTTTTGTTTATCCAATTGTCAGTTGATGGATACTTGGGCTGGTTCCATATTTTAGCAATTGTGAATAGTGCTGCTATGAACATTGGTGTGTAAATCATTTTTTTTGTATTGTCCTTGTATCCAAAAACCCTGTTGACTTCACTTACTAATTCTAATATTTTTTGTGCCTTATCACATTAGCTAAGAATTCTGGTAAGAGATGAATAGAAGCAGAGACAGTGAGCATCCTTCCTTTGTTTGTGATATGAGGTGAAAAGCTTTCAGTATTTCATCAGAAATTATGGTTGTTTACATATGTTTTTTATAGGTATCCTTTCTCAGATTAAGGAGATTCCCCTCTCTTCCTACTTTGCTAAGAGGTCTTTTCTCCTCCTTAATCATGAATGATTGAATATTATCAAATCCTTTATCAAATATATAGAGATAATCATGATTTTTCTTTTTTATTCTATTAATATGGTGGGGTTTACTGCTTAATTTTTGAATGTCAAACCTACTTTGCATTACAATGTTTTAGTCATGATATATTATAATTATTATTTCTTACTGTATTTGGTTTGTTAACATTTTGTTTAGGATTATGAATTTGTATTTATGAACGACATGACCACAAATTTTCTTTCTTATTTTGTAAGGTTTTGGTATCATGACTACGCTGACCTCATAAAACTAGTTGGGTAGTTGTCCTTTTTTTTCTGTTCTCTGGAAGTGTTATAAGACTGGCTTTATGTCTTTTTTTTAAATGTATAGTGAAGTCTTGTGGGCCAGGAGTTTCAAGGTTTTAAGTTATGATGTTCAATTTCTTCAACAGATACAGAACTATTAAGATGTGTTTTTTTTCTTTTTGTTAGTTTTGTTAAGTGATCCTTTTGAAATTAATTTCACATATTTTTAAAAATCACTGGTGTAAATTGTTTATAATACCCTCTTACTAAAGTCTGTAGGGTCTTTATCATTCCTGATGATGATTTTGTGCTTCTCTTTTTCTCTTTACCAGTCTAAGAATTTATCAGTTTATTAGCCTTTTCAAAGAACCAACTTTTGGCTTTGATGGTCCTCTTTATTACATGTTTCTTTTCTTTTTTTTTTCATGTTAGACGGGTAATGTGTCGACGTTGTAACAAGGTTTGAGGGAGACTCATCTCACATAAACACGTGAATAACCATTCATCATGCTTATGAGCCACAAAAGGATCCACGTGTTTCTTTTCTACTCTGCTCTCATCTTTATTGTTTCCTTCCATATACTTTCTCTGGGTTCTTTTAACTGTTCTTTTTAAAATTTTTATTTTTTATTAGAGGAGTTGTAAATTTAGAGAAAAATCACACAGAAAATATAGAGATGCCATATATCCCCCTATACCTCCCCTTTACACACAATTTTCCCTGTTTTTAATACTTTGCATTGTTTCGGTACCTTTGTTACAATTGATGAAACAAATAATTATATGATTAACTATATATAGCCCATAGTTTACTTTAGGGTTCACTGTTTCTGTTGTACAGTCAATTCCAGAACAGTCTCCTGGCTCATGTAAAACTCATGTAAAAACTCTACCTAAATTGAAACAAATGAGGCAAACAGATGGTTGCTCCCAGGAATCTGAATGAAGAAATACCAAGAGAATAGAACTGAAAACTTAAGTTAAAATGACGTGCTGGGAGAAAACAAAATAGAATGAAGCCTATAAAATTGTAGATAATTTAATTTATTAAGTATGCAGAAATTATGAAGAAGAAATAAGGAATAAAGGCAATATAAAAAGCAGAAGATGGGGGGGGTGGATGGGGCTCAAATGGTTGGCCGGGTGTCTGTCTCCTGCATGGAGGGACCTGGCTTCGATCCCTGGGTAAAACAAAAGTGAAAAAATATAGAGGGCGTGCGGGCGTGCCAGGCCCCGCTGAGCCATGCAGCAAGATGATGACGTAACAGGAGAGTGACACAGGGGAGAGCCAAGACAAGACGTGCAGAAAAACCAGGAACTGAGGTGGCGCAGGTGGCAGAATGCCTCTCTCTCACATCAGAGGTTCCCAGGATCAAATCCCGGTAAAGACAGGAGGAGAAGGATGAGAAGAAAGGGCAGGAAACAGACACAGAGAATTGCCCAGCGAATGGACACAAAACAGCAAAAATGGGGGTGGGGGGTGTGTAGTTAAAATGGATAAAAGTAAAATAAATAAATAATTCTTTAGAAATAAAATAATAATAATAATAATAATAAAAGCAGAAGATGAACTCTGGTGGCAACAGAAAGAAAAGTAAATAGAATATAGAGAATATCTGAGTTATATGATCAACAAAGCACTAGAAAGAAAATGCACAGACTTCTGTTGAATTCCTCTGTGCTGTCCTAAATTGATTTACAATTCAACTCAAAAAGGTCTGGTCATACTACAGTTCCTGCTCTTGGATTTCCATTTCCCTTAACGCCTTGTATTTTAAAAATAACATTCAATTTCTTTTAATAGCCTAAGTTGAATCTCTGTTCCTTACACCTAAAAACAAACAAACAAACAAGCCAATTAAAACATACAGTAAGACTTCTGAGATTAATGGCTAAGAAGATTTCCAGGTCTAGCAATTCTTACCCATATGATCACATAATGTGTTATCAAATAAGATGTCAAAACCTTTTTCTCAATAGTAAAACAATTATTTGTTTAAATAATGATTATAAACTGAGAGAGTAAAATATCTTATATAGTGTTAAGATGACCATTAGATTAACCCTGGTCAATTAACCTCACACTCTCATTCTTCGCCTCCGAATTAAAGAAAACGGAGATATTTTCCCTCAATCCTTCTCATTGCTGCTTATAAGCACCTTTGACAAAAACCCTTCATCAATGCTTATAATAACCAATGTGAAAATAATTTCTCCTGGACCCATGAAGTAGTCCTACCTACCAAATTTTGACTCCTACAGTTGCTATTGCCACATAAAATTAAACAATTTGTCGCTCTCATTTTGAAAAAACGCATAACCTTTCCTAGTTTTGGGGTGCGTGTATTATGTGGACTTAAATAACGTATAATGATTTCTAAATATATTCCTGGTACATGCATCTTCAAATGGGCTGCTGTATTTAATAATTATTTTTAACTTTGGCGGTACATTTTCCAAACTTTATTGTATAATAGCAATAAAAACAAAGTAGAAAAATATTTAAGGGGGAGAGGCATTCATAACCCACCTTCCTAAACCATTAAAATCACTTAATGTTTCCTTCAACACTTGTTTTCAAGTACAAGTGTACTTGTACTTTTAAAAAATGTTATAATCAAAATGTACACTCAATTTTCTGTTTTTTAATCACTTCATATATTAAATACGTTGTCCATCTTAGATTTTGGGCAGATTAATTAATCTTTTTGAGCCTCAGTTTACTCATCTATAAAATAACTACTTTTTAAAGCTGTCGTTAAGGATTAAATGAAGCAATGTACTTGAAGATTTAGAATGAAATACCTCTAAAGGTTGACTGGGGGTTGTTTTTTAGGCACTGTAAGACAGTGTTATATTGTAGTAGTGACCGCAATGTAATTATTCCTGATTTGTTCGGTTTTAGTTTTTACTCCCTTCAAGTTTGCCTGGCAAAATTCTGGTACTATAACAATATTTAGAACATTCAAAAGGAGGAAATCTCTGCTTTAGGCTATGTCTTAAAGGATGACTAAGAAATGGGGGTAGGAGAGCTCATGTGAAACCAATATGGTTAAAGCCCTAAATTCATTGTCAGGAGAACAGAGAAAGAAAATGCTAGGTCAAACAAGGCCAAATCACAAAATATTTTGTAAGCCATGGACTTTATGTTGGCAGCATCCTATCTAAAGGAAAAGAGTAAGGTATGTTAATCAAGGAAATAATATGGTTAGATCTGCATTTTATATTTTTGGAAAACAAGAGGAAGTCTGGAGGTAAAGAGATCAGTTAAATTGCAAATACAAATTAAGCATAAATGAGGTCCAAACTAAAGAAGTCATGAAAACGAGGAAGAAAAATGGAGAATATGAGTATGTTTTAAGTATGATGCTTTCAAAATAACATCATAACAAAATAAATTGTTCTTCAAAGCCTTCTAGTTTCATTTTCTCAACTTTTGCCTTTCCAAACAGAATGTACAAACACAGAAATAGAAATAATATTTTTTTTAGCTTTGTTTTCCCCTTCTTAAATATAATGGAAGTGGAAATTAGCATTGGCTAATACTAAAAGGAAATGCTTAACCAACTCTTGCCTTCTTTAGTGCCTCACTTTTGTCTGAGACGCAAGATACACTATAAAAAGTACCTCATGTCAGAGTATCAATTTTACTCTTAGGAAAGATTCTGTTTTT
>JAQZBX010046706.1:0-20694 GCA_029593785.1 Cabassous unicinctus | reverse complement strand
GTACTGGGGGCTGGCGATTGAACTCGGGACCTTGTATGTGGGAAGCCGCGCTCAACCACTGAGCCACATCTGCTCCCCTGAGTTGTTTTTTTCATTTGTTTGCTTGCTGTTTGTTTGTTTTGTTTTTAAGGAGGCACCAGGAATCAAACCTGGGATCTCCCATGTGAGAAGTAGGGGTTCAACTGCTTGAGCCACATCTGCTCCCCTCAAAGGCTAGTTTTTAAGAAAATAATTTGCAAAAATTTTTAGCATCTTCTACAGTACTTAGAAAAATGGGAGTTTATTTTGTCAGAAAAAGTTAGCAGTGACAATAACTCCTCTTGATCTCAATCTCTAGAAACCTATCTACTTAGACTACTGGTAGTCTAAGAAAATTTTAAAAAAGTATTTGTATTGAATCTTTTATTTCTGGTTACAGATAACAAAAATTTTGTTCATGTTTAATCAAAATCCAAAAGGGTGAACATAAAACACACACACACACAAATCCCCCCCAAAAACCCAATTACTTGACTATAAGGTGAGTGTATCTTTAAAGCAATATACTGGCATTATTTAATACTGCCTTTGAAATATTTCGTGTTTTCTTTGTCTTGGAATTTAAACAGTTTGACACTAGCACAAAGAAATTTAAAAGAATGACAGAAATCAGTGTTTTCATTGTCCAATACATACCAAGAAATCTGAACCATGAGACTGGCAAACACATAAAACTACCACTTTATCTTGTACATAATTAAGATATCATTTTTCTCTTTTAAAAGAGCCTATACACAATGAATTAAAGACAAAGCATGAGGGAAGCGGGTGTGGCTCAATTGATAGAGCTCCCGTTTACCATATGGGAGGCCCCGAGTTCGCTTCCCAGGGCCTCCTTGTGAGGGCAGGCCAGCCCACGTGGCGCGGTGGGCTGATGCAGCGAGACCTCACAGCAAGGGGGAGATAAGCAGACATGGAGAAGACACACAGCGAATGGACGCAGCAAGGGGGGGATAAATAAATAAATAAATAAATAAATCTTTTAAAAAAAAGAAAAAAAGACAAAGCATGAGAAAGAACAGAATAACTAAATATTCAAAAAGGACTAGAAAGTATGTTATACATATGTGTGTGGTATGTTTATATATTCTTGCAATTCTAGTCAATAATTAAGGAGAGGATCAATCAAACCATTGGCCCAAAAGGAGTAAAATTTTAAGATTTCTGCAACTGTCTTCTAGTAAACAAAGAAACTAAGGACACTAAAAACAATGATTAGAATTCATGAATCTATTAGTTTGTTTCAATTCTTTCTTTGATTTGGTTTTTCAGGGGGGATATCTTATTTTTCTTTGTGCACATTAAATAAGATTAAATGTGTAAAATGCATGAAAAGTCATCTAAAAGTTTTGTTAAATAATACCAATGCAAAATATAAGACGCACAAACAATCCATCCTAATGTTTCTAAACTGGGACAGTGCTTAGAGATGAAATATTCTTGGAACATGGCTTTTCAACCACTTGTGTTGTCTAAATCCCATGAATGTTGCCTGAACAGAATGTGGGCTCTAACAAATCCAAGACAACAGATTGAGAAATGGGTATAAAAAAAGGCCATGATACTTGGAGTAAAAAAATTCTGGGTTCTATTTCAGTCCCATTTCACCATTGACTTTGACAAAGTCAGTAATCTCCACTGTGATTCAGCTTTTCCATCAAACGGGTGAGAAAGCTTGCCAGAAACCACACAGGACTGTTGATAATGGAAGGATTCACACGAGAATGTACAGAGCTTATAGAAATTTAACTGTGCTATGAACACTTTTGGGAAAGAGCATGCTCTTCAGCTACCCCACAAAAGCAGAGAAGATAATGGATGTATTAAACATTAGATTAAATTTTGGTTAACATCTTCATTTCCATTTATTTTAACAGTTTCTTCAATGTATTGTTTTTATTACCTCTTATTTGCTAATATTTTTAGGTATAGGAATTTTTAATCCTTCTATCCTTATTCTTCCTCTGTATTTGCCTCATTTTTAGTTTTCTATTTACACAAAACAATGGTTTATTCTTGGCTTGGGTTTCTCCCATCCCTTATTCTATTTATATGAGCAAAAAGTTGGCTGTTTTTCTTCTAGCACTTATCTTTAGGCTTTTCAATGATAATAAAAGCAACCATAATAATATTAGCACTTACTTTACATGAAAGTGCTTTGAAACAAACTATGGTCTCTTTTCATTTATTTATTCAAGTTAATCTTAATCAGCAAAACTGTTGATAGTTTATATATTTTACTTATTAGCACCAAAGAGGTAAATTTTTCAATAGTAGGAAAATGTCTACTCTGTCACTTATAAAGAGGAAATAACCACCAGATATAATAAATCAACAATAACTTAATTTTATTAGTTTTTCATAATTTCCTAGGAAATAAAAGTACAGATATTTCAGAAAACTTTCCAAAATATGAAATACATAGTTATCCCAATTTATAGGGTGAGATATCTTATATTTATATTTTATCAGCCATAGGGTAAGAAAAATAAATGTTTCACAGTTCTGCTTGTACTTTGAACTCTATTAACTTTTGATGGATAACAGTAGAAATCACTTAACATATATAAAATATGGTAACAACTACCTCATTGTGCTCTTGGAATGATTAATTATGCTTTTATATCAGAACAAAAGCTATATGAACATATGGTATTATTACTTTAATACAGGTAGTATTGTAGTATTGTAGAATGAAACAGGCATATAGACCAAACAATAATCACTTACTACATGGGATAAAATAAAATCCCACTGAAAAATGGAGAAATGCCTCTTTCTGCCTCTAATTAGTTTTTTTTTTTTAAATATTTATTTATTTATTTATTTATTTATTTATCCCCTCCTTGCTGCTTGTGTTTGCTGTGTCCATTCGCTGTGTGTTCTTTCCGTGTCTGCTTATCTCCCCCTTGCTGTGAGGTCCTGCTGCATCAGCCCACCGCGCCGCGCGGGCTGGCCTGCTCTCACAAGGAGGCCCCGGGGAAGCGAACCCGGGGCCTCCCATATGGTAA
This sequence comes from Cabassous unicinctus, assembly GCA_029593785.1. NCBI lineage: Eukaryota > Metazoa > Chordata > Mammalia > Cingulata > Chlamyphoridae > Cabassous > Cabassous unicinctus. The sequence continues at coordinate 17,644 of JAQZBX010046706.1, read as the reverse complement.
ACGGGAGCTCTATTGATTGAGCCACACCCGCTTCCCTCTAATTAGTTTTTAATAAATGATACATAATAAATGGCAACATTCTAGTTTATCACAGTTTAGATGGAATCCTTGATCAGGGGATGGGAATGTATGAACTCTGGCAGCTGTTTCCAGAGCCTGTGAAATTTTTTCTATTAAAGGGAATTATTCTTAAAGGCTGAAAAGGTGCATGCTCTCATAAGGTCCTTTAGGTATGTGGCATGGCTAATAGGAAGTAGTACCTTTAGAGCACACGATTCAATCTGCAGATAAATAGTATCTCCTCTTGGTCCACATCTCTATAAACATCCATTTCATTTACTGTTGGTTTTAAAACACACACACATACACACACTAGTGAGATTAATACCTAGAATAGGACAATGCCCTTTTTACTTCACAGATGTGAGGAATACACTTGGATTAATAGTTTCGATTTTTTGGTTCTGTGAACATTAAATTCTATAAATTGGGCCTATCTAATTTTTTTCATGGAATATTTCAGTTGACTAGAAGAACTGGCAGTGTTTAAAATTGTCTTTTAAGGATCTATATGGGATTTATTTTTCAGATCTAGTTCATGCTTAAGTACAACAATGTATTTTCATGGTTTAAAAGTCTTTCTCAACTAGTAAAGTTAATGGAATAAATTAACCAGCATTTGATAAATTTTTAACAGTGGTATTCTATTTATTTGTGCTCTTCTTACTAAAAGTTTCATCTAGACTTGCCTGAGAAGTAAAGCAGGTGAGAGGGTGGAATCATCACATGATAGAACTAACAAAATAGCCTCATGGTCATTGAATGGCTCCCTCCTTCCATGCCCATAGTCACCACAGCCATTGCTTTACTACCACACTGCCTGCATGTATACACTTCTGCATGCAAAGACAGAGCTTTAAAAACTGGCACTGTCTTGCAATAAAAGAACCTGGAAGGAAAGGAATAGTATCTTCTTAAAAGAGTATAAAGAAATATACAAAGGCTGCAAACAACAATTTCCACATAACCACAGTTACCTAATTCTATTTAAAAAACCTTGTATTTCTATAGAATTTTTTTCCCATTGGATTGCCCTATGAATGCCTTTGTTCTCAAATAGTATGTTTTCCCTACGCCAAAATTTTTGAGAAAACTTCTGCTATGATCAGTTACATGTAAGGGATTTAAAATTTTCATCATTATCAACACAAGTATAGTTCTTTCTGTATGTCCTTTATGGGATTACACACACACACATACACACACACACACACACACACAAAGAGAATGTATTCTTTTGCATAAAATGGACACATTCATACAAAGATAGAATACCTTCCATCATATATTGCAGGCAAACTACTGCATAATTACAAAATATAGGTCTCTATATAGTAAGTGTACTTAATAGCACTATGCCTTGGCACTCCTTCACACTGCTCTTCCTGTGTTCACGCACACATACATGCAAACCTCCATTTCTATAAAGTCAAACTCATCCAATGTTGCATAGTCTGGTTGGTATTTCTATATATTTTCCTCTTTCAAATGTGACTAGCTATTTACACCCTAACAATTCTGGTTTAGAGCTGATTTAGCATTTTTATTGGAATGTGAAAGCTCTTAAAAGAAGAAAAAATCTAATCAGGCAGAAGAGATAGAAAACTTGCTGAATTTTCTCTCCCCCCTTGAAGACTCCCCTGAATCCTATCAAAAGCACATCTTCCATTCATTGCTTCCCCGTGTCATTATGACAAGCGGCTACAAATCAATAGCAGAGGGAAAGGCAGGACCAACCCGCACTCACCAAGTGATAAAGATTCACTCTCAGCCCCGATTTGCTAATAGCCCATAATAGCAGCCATTGGCGCCCTGCATTAAATCATACATTTCACTCTGCGTTTATTATGGGATTTTTAAAACTCCTCACCAAATTGGATTTTCTCGATGGCCTCTAATTTCCACATTTATCATTTAAAATTAAACTCCTCTGTGGAGAAGGGGAATAGAGAAGGAGGAGAAGGTAGAGTGAAGCCAGACAGTTCTGTGTTTTTACTTCTCATCCCCCCTCCCCCATTTTTTATGAAAACCCATAAATAATACCAGGTATTGTAGCTATAAGCAAGCGTTTTTAAAAAATATAAAAATTCTCAAAATCAGGTTGGAATTTATGTGGTGATCTATGAATGAAGATGACAATACAAGAGGACAAAATGTATGTACATGAAACAGGTTTTAAATGAAAGAAACTGAGTTAAAGCACCGAAGGTAAATTGTAAAAGCAAAGGAATACAAGTTAACGCTACATTATGCAAATACTCCAAGGAGCTGTGAAGAATGTTCAGCAAATATGGTATTCTAGCTTAAAAAAAAACTACATTTATTTTACTCCAAAGCTCAGTAACAGATGAAAAGTAAAAATTCCCCTATTGGTTTTTTAATTATAACTTGCTTTACCCTCTATATTTTCTTAGTTTAAAAAAATTATTTTGAAATTTCACAAATAACTGTGGCAAAAGCTGTTTTTTGGCTGCTGCAGCAAACTCCCAAACAAGTTCTTAGATTTCCCACAGATATCACTGAAACAATGGAATCAACTCCATAGGAATGTAAATCACTAGAAGTATACATTATATCTTTTTGGATAAAACATATTTTTCTATCCTTTGAGTATAAAAAATGAAAATTAAATTTCAGGTCCATAGCATAAAATGAAAAGGTTATATTTTCTCAAGGCTGCACAGTCAAGACTCAATATGGCCTGCTTCATTATAACTATAGTACTAGCAGGATCCAAAGACATCAGAAGGGAACTAATCAGTACATATTCAGAGATGCTTGAAAAGGCTGGAGGCTTAGTAAAATGTCAAATAATCTCTCCCCCCGCCCCCTTTTTTTACTTTTGGGGACTTCCTCAGCAATAAATTTCATATATATCATTTTCCTTAAGAAACAGGAATATGACCTTTCAAAAGAGAGTAAATTTGAGGAGTAAAAAACATGAGCCATATTATATTTCATCTTTACAGGCCTTTTTGTTTTGGAATTTTGTTTTTCCTTGATATATTATTTATTTCAAAATTTCAGTAATCCTTTAAAAAACATCTACCATTGACTGCTAGGCCTTTCTGTCATTTATTTTTTACTGGTGGAAAACTATTGTTGAATATACCCTTTCCTTCCCTCTTCCATTCCACATAACAACCTCCCATTATAATGATGCTTTTATTAAAGTAACATACTTACTGAAAAGTGCACAAATCAAAAGTGTACTCTATGTATTTTCATGAACACACTATTTTACCACCACCCAGATCAAGAGGGAGAACATTTCACCAGTGTGCTCCCTTTCGGTCACGCTCACTATTCTAAGGGTGGTATCCATCTTGACCTGTAATATCATGGACTAATTCTGCCTACTTTTGAACTTCATATAAATGGAATCATTCAGTAAGTACTATTTTGTGGATAGCTTGTTTCACTCAAAATTATGTGAGATTAATTCAAATTGATGTATGCAGTTGTAGTTTATTCACTCTCATTGATGCAGAGACCAGAAAACTACAGCAAGAGGGCCAAATCTGGCCCGCTGCCTGTTTTTTTGTTTGTTTTTTTTAAGGGTTCTTGAGCTAAGGAGGTTTTGTACATTATTAAATGGTTGAAAAAAAATAAAAACTGGAATAGTATTTCATGACATGAAAATTATATGTAATTTGAATTTCAGTGTCCATGAATAAAGTTTTTTGTTTTTTTTTTTTTAACAGAGCTATGCTCTTTCATTTATATATTGTCTATGGCTACTTTCATGCTACAATGTCGAAGATAAGTAGTTGTGACAGACACTATATGGCATAAAAATCTTAGAGTACTCTCTGGCCCTTTATAGAAAAAGTTTGCCAGCCTCTGCTGTAAAGTTGTTCCATTGAGCGACTACCCAACAATCCATTCTACTGTTGATAGGCATTTGGGTGGTTTCTTATTGATCTGTAGAAGTTATTTATATATTCTGGAAAAACGTCTTTGACCATCCATTGTAAATATCTTCTAGATTGTGGTATGCCTTCTTACTCTTTTATTTTTTTTTAGGAGGTACCAGGGAATGAACCCAGGATCTCATACATGGGAAGCAGGTGCTCAACCACTGAGCTACATCTGCTCCCCAATGAGAGTTTTTTGTTTATTTTTAGGAGATACTGGGGATTGAACCCAGGACCTCGTATATGGGAAGAAGGCACTCAACTACTTGAGCTACATCTGCTGCCCTTCTTACTCATTTTTTAAAAAAAGAATTTTTATTTACTTTTATCCATTTTTACCCTCCCCCCCCCATTTTTGCTGTTTTTGTGTCCATTCGCTGGGCAATTCTCTGTGTCCGTTTCCTACCCTCCCTTCTTATCCTCCTCCTGTATTCACCGGGATTCGTTTCTGGGAATCTCCGATGTGGGAGAGAGGCGTCCTACCACTATACCACCTCAGTTCCTGATTTTTGGCGCGTCTTGTGTTTTTCCTCCTCAAATTTTTTCCTCCTCAAATCAGTAATCTACTGCAAGTTCCATCCTCTACTCCTAAAACTACTTTTGGAATTTATTTCTATTAAAATGCTACTCTTTTCATTACTTCATTGGTTTCATATACTTGGGGGGTTTGACATTTTTAAGAGACACACATCCACACTTATTTATTCCTCATAATACCACCCTGAAGTACAGAGGTAGTAATGAATTTTTGTTAATTAAGAATGGAAGCAATGAAGTCAGACTGTCTGGGTTTGAATCCAAGTTCTATCACTTAGTGGCTGTGTGGCCTTGGGAGATTTATTTAACCTCTTTGGTGTTCAGTTTCCACATTAGTAAAATGGGAGATAGTTATGATCCTATTTCATAATGTGTGGCAAGGATTAAATAAGTGAATACTTGGAAAATACATTAGTTAATATTTATTAACACATAAGTAATACCTATTATCATTTCATTAAAATCCCCCAGATTATAAAGGAAGAATGGCTAATAGACATCTATTCTCCACAGCCAAAAGTGATCCTTTTAAAACATAAGTCAAATTAGTTCCTCTCCTATGATCAAAATTCTTTAGTGGTTTCCTGTCTCACTCAGAGTAAAAGCCAAACTGACCTATTATGCCCTACTTGATCTGACCAAACCCTCACCCCATGGATCCTGTTTCCTACTTTTCGCTATCTTGCTCATTCTACCCCAGCCTACATTGGTCTCCTTGTTGTTCCTTGACTATGTCAAGTATGCTCTTGCTTTCAGGGCCTTAAAATGCTGCTCCCTCTAGCTGAAACAATCTTTCCCCAGAAAGCCACAACCTGCCCCCGCCCCCTTACTTATTTCAGCTATCATCCCTGATCACCCATTATAAAAGAGCAATCACCTCCAACCCTGGGCACTCTCTGTCCTCTTTACCTTGATTTATTTTTCTTTATGTCACTTATCACCACCTAAATAAGTAACATAAATTTATCTATTGATAATAACAGAATCTATAGGGCTTAACTAAATATGATGATTGCTAACTGAAAATCTGTCCTCTTATCTTTTTGTGCTGGCTTAGAGAAAACCAAGACACATATTAACAAAGCCCTTCAATTTTTAATATGAATCAGGTAGACTAAAAAACTTTTAACTGTCTTCTTTCTTTTAGGATTTCAATTCCTAAAATAAGCCAAATGTGGTCTCTGGGTCCCTTAGCAAAATATGTTTTTCTGTTTTTATTTTGTTTATAAAAATGATCAAATATTTCAAGCAAACAAAGAAGTAAAGAAAATAATGACACGAACACCTGTATTGTTACCCTCTAATTTTGTCAAATCTTAACATGCTCTTATATTTGCTTCATTTTGTTTTTTAAGGATATGAGATATTACAGATAATTTCAGCCTTCTGGGTAACTCTTTCTGACCTTGTTCCTCTCCTTTCCTGTCCTTAGACGTAAACTGCATACAAAGAGATACAAAGGAGGAGATGAAAAATAAACAAAAAACCAGCTAGTAAGTAATTCTGTCATCTTAAACATGTCAATGCACCCAAAATAAAATGTAGTCAATTTAAAATTGATTGTAGTTTCCCTTTCGACAAATAAGTGTTTCATCATGAAATCTCTTATAGATGCAATAGGTTTGGTGTTAAAAGGTAATTTGTCCCCTTTTCCTTCTTCTTCTCTACTTGCCTGCAATATTAAAAAACAAAATCATTGTCCTGCTGACTATTATAAAATTTCCCCATGTAAACTGCTTCACACTCAGTTCTATGAGTGACATCAAGGTCACTCTCTTTTCTCTCAGAAATTCTGTTCATATCTTTTATTCCCACACTAAACTAGAAGAATGCTTTACTGCCTTTTATGTTCATATTTCACTCACAAGTTCAGGTTTTTAAAAAACATAATAACCCAATTCCCATTTAGTGTACATTTGCTGCCTTCTTTGCCCTTACTTAACCAAGGACCAAAAAAGTGTCTATATGTAGTCAATTTAACCTTGCTAGGTTTTAATACCCATATCCATGATGCCACCAATTCCCAAATTACTTTTCTATTTTCCAACTTTAGTTTCATATTATGAATCTACTACCTAAGTAAATTCTCTAATATTTTCAATACTTTTCTTATATCATTTGCTTTTTTTTTTTTGAGGTACTGGGGCTGGGGATTGAACCCAGGACCTTGTATGTGGGAAGCTGGCGCCCAACCACTGAGCTACATCAGCTCCCCTGAGTTTGTTTTTTCATTTGTTTGTTTGCTTCTTTTTGTTTTTAGGAGGTACTGGTGAATCAAACCCGGGACTTGGTACATGGGGAGCAGATGTTCAACTTCTTGAGCTACATCCACTCCCCCATTTGCATTTTCTATAATATAAAGTCAGGCCATCAAACGTGGGTCACAATCTGTCACTTTACAAAGTATTATGAGGATTGGAACACCTCGGGACAAAGACCAGAAGTCACATTCTTCCATCTTGTTAAAGGCTCCAACAGTCTTGGTAATCAAAGGTCTTTCTGACTCAAAAAGTCACAAGTTCTATTGACTCTTTCTTCACAATTCTCTCTTAACTGTTTCTTAACTGGCCTTCCTATATCCAGAATCTTGTCAGTTTAAATTGACTGCAAACTAACTCAGATAACATTTGAAAAGTATTATTTATTTATTATTTTTTTAAAGATTGATTTATTTACTTGATCCATTTTAAACCCCCCCTTCCCCATTTGCTGTTTTGTGTCCATTCGCTGGGCAATTCTGTGTGTCTGTTTCATCTCTTCTCATCCTCCTCCTCCAGTCTTCGATCCTGAAGACCTCCGAAGTAGGAGAGAGGTGTTCTAGCCATCTGCGCCACCTCGGCTCCTGGTTTTCAGAGCTTTCGGAGCATCTCTTCTTGTCTCTCTCCTTTTACGTCATCATCTTGTTGCATGGCTCCCTGGCGGCTCACCGGCACACAGAGCCTGGCAGCCCATGCGCCTTCAATATATATATTTTTATTTTACCGGGAGGTTCCGGGGATCGAACCCAGTTCCCTCCATATGGCAGACGGACACCCAACCATTTGAGCCACATCTGCCCCCTGAAAAGTATTATTTTAAAAAAACATATACATATGTATACATATACATGCATTATAGTCAAATCTTCATTTGTGGATTCTGTATTTGCAAATTCTTCCACTTGCTAAAATTTATTTGTAATCCCCAAATCCTTATTTGCTGCACTTTTGTAGCCATTCACAGACATTTGCAGAGCAGCAAAAACTTTGAGTTGTCTGATGTGCATGTTCCCAGCTGAGGTCAAACAAGATGACACTTTTCCTTCTTGTTACAGTTCTCATACTGTAAACAAATGTTCCTTTTCATGGTATATTTAGAATCACATTTTTCACATTTTTGTAGTTTTTTTTGGTGATTTCACAGTTTAAAATGGCCCCAAAGCATAATGCCCAAGTGCTGTCTAGTGTTCTTAAGTGCAAGAAGATTGTGATGTACTTTACAGAGAAAATACGAGCGTTAAAAAAGCTTTGTTCAGGCATGAGTTACAGTGCTGTTGGCTGGAAGTTCAATGTTAATAATTTGACAATATAAAGTAAGGTATCTTTAAACAGAAACACACATAAAACAAGGTTATTTATTGATTGGGTGATGAAAATGTGATCAGAAGCTTGCAGGAACCTAACCTTGTATTTCCCCTAGGAGCAATGGTTCAATATTCACTAATTCAGTGTTCACAGTGATTTTATAGAATATAACTACTGCAAATAATGAGACTCGACTCTATGTATGTGCATGTATATATAGATTGCTTCTCACATACCTACTTGAAGGCTTTCAATGGCTCTCCTATTGCTTTTCCAGTCATATGTTTTGAGTCACAATATAAAATGTAAACTGTGGATCATGGTTAAAAATAAAATATTGAAAAACAATGGCCTAAAGAATAAGGCCTAAATTCCTATGTTTGCTATTCAAGACCTATCACAATCTTACCCCTAACTACTTATATATCTTTATTGTCCATTACTTGTTTTACAAATACATTACCCCTCTCAAATTAATCTACTTGCCCTGCTTTAAAACACACCCCATGCTTTCCCGTCCATATATTTTTGCACATGTTGCACAGGGATTTCACTAAATATGGAATGAGGGGAAAAGGAGAAAATAGAACCCCCAAACAAGTCTTACTCAGTTAAAATGCCATGAAACTTTCTTTTATCACCTAAAAGAGAAGGCATTGTCCCCTTACCTGAAATCTTATAACTCATGTTCTCTTCATTATTCTTATGGTGATTGTGTAATATAATTTATTATTATTATAGATTCATGTCCATCTTTTAGCCCTTACTGTAAGGTAAGCACATTAAAAACTGGTATTGTTTATTATATATTTTTCTTTAATGAAATATTTATTGCCTCCAAAATAGTTACAATAAATGTAATCAGCACCCAGGTTAAGAAATAAAACAGTAAAGACATAACTAAAGAATGCTGTGCTGCCTTCTCTATTCCAAGCCATTATTCTGGTAAAAGTAATCATTTCCCTCAATTCCCATGCATGTTTTTTATACTTTTACTATCTATATAAGTACCTATGAATGTTAAACTTTATATTGACACATCACATACACATTATATTTTGTTACTGGCTTATTTTGTTCAACATTGTTTACGGTATCTGTGCTGATGCAAGCAATTCTAGTTTGTTTATTAACTGCCTATATAATATTCTTTTACATTAATTTATCACAGATTTACCTATTTTCTTGCTGATGGATAGTTTTTTCCTATTGTTCACTCTTCCAATGATGTAACAAATATTTTGTACATGTCTCTGTGCATATATATGAGTTTCTTTAGAATAATACCTACAAATGGATTTGCTGTACCATGGGGTATGAACATATTTTGCTTTCTTACATGTTACCAAAGTGATTTCCTAGGCTTTGGATTGTATTCTCACTGTTTATAATATCTTCCAATATATAGAAGTCTTAAAAATTTTAAACAGTTATAGGTATATTAATTTCCTAAAGAGTTACAGGTCTATTTGTGTTTTCTAATTGTTCTTGAGTCAATTTGGAAATGTTTTACTTTTCTGGGAAATTGTCCATTTCAGGCATGTTTTCAAATTTATTGACGTAACATTATTTTTTACCCACAAGGGGATATTATTTTGAGCTCAGCTAACAGTTAGACTCACATGACTATTATAGGAAGAATTAAGCTAGCTGACTACAGGCCAGGATAAATAGCATACTGGAAGGGCAAGGTTAGGCATTTTTTTCAGTAGGAGTAACTGTCACAACAGGCTGACAAGGAGTTAATCTCAGATATGAGGGAATGAGACAAAACTGGGTGGGTATAAAAGTCACTAATATTTCCTGTAATAAGTCTACAGTCATAGCTTCCAGACAGGACACTCAGGATCGTTTAAAGCTGTGGCTCTCTACCAGGTATTTGTAGTTTATTTCTAGCCTTCCCAGGCCGATGCAACTTACCCATAAGAGTCTTTTTACCATAAGTAATGGTACCTGGTAACAATAGCTCACATTTCAAAAGTCAGCTGGTTTTTAAAAAATTATTTGCAACACCAGGTAACAGGTTTTGAGGTAATAGAGCTAGGTCTAACTTTTCTATAGAGAAGTATAAAGGGTTTATTAACCATTGACCCACAATTGTATTCTCTTATGTTTTTATATATAACCTACTTGTAGCTACATCTCCCTTTTCACTCATAATACAGATTGTTTGTGGATTTCTTTTCCTGATCAGTCTTGCTTCACGTTTGTCTACTGTATTAGTCCTTCAAAGAACAATTTTTTTATTGTATTTATTTCCTAAATCATAAATTTAGCTTTTATCTTTACTTCCTTTTACTTTCTTTAAGTTTACTCTATTTCTTAAATTGAATACTTAGCTCTAAATATTCCACCAGGTACCTCCCTAACTGCATCCCACAAGCTTTGAAATAGAATATTTTTTATTATTGTTCCAATCTAAATATTTCAAACTTCTACTATAATTTTTATTTCTGACTCATGAATTTAGAAGTATTTTTAAATTGCCAAGGCTAAATTAAAGGATGTTTCAGATTACCTTTTTGATTTTTATTCCTAATTTAGTAGTACTATGGTTAGGGAATACAGTTTGCATATACTGATTTTTAAATTTTTTTCTTAGACTTACTTTGTGTCCTAATATATAGTACATTCTTAAAAATGTTACACATTAATTTGAAAAGTGTATTCACTAACCATTGGATTAATGTATATTTTTTAACCCCACATTATTTTACTCATATTGTTTTTTATAGTCAATTTTTGTTTAGACGTGCACATACTTTTACCATTTGTATGCTCTTCATTCATTTTTTATTGTATGACTTCATTTATATGAAATAACTAGAATATGCAAATTCATAGAGACAGAAAATAGACTACATGTTATCAGGGGAAGGGAAATTGTGAGTTTATGCTCAATGGGTAGAGTTTCTGTCTGGTGTAATGGAAAAGTTTTAGCAATGGATGGTGGTGATGGCAGCATAACTGCAATTAACACTGCTGAACTTCATACCCAAAAGTGGTTAAAACGGGAAATTTCATGCTGTATATATGCTACATAATAAATTTAAAATAAAAAGAGCTGGTCAAGTAAGGATGATAAAATCCTGTTGGGTATATTGGCATATAGGCCTTTCTCCAACCTTAATTTTCCTCTTCCACTTTAGTCTTCCTATCATAGACTTTTGTTCCTCTACTTGTTGAAACATGACTCTTTCAGAATTGCCCTGCTAAGTGACCCTAAAACACCATCAGTTCAGAGCTTGCTCAGAGTCCTAAGTGTCCAAATCAGCCCTGTACTTAAACTAGCCCTGGCTGGAGCAAGTTTGCAACAGGAGTTAAAAGCATTGAGAGCCAGTTTACAGCTCCTGAGAGACTTCTTTGGGCCTTCCTTTATGTCCAGTTGGAAGAACCACTTAAGGCTTCTTTAAAGCACTTATAGAGCCACACAAGGCCAGGAAAACAGCTACCACAGAATATTCTCCAGGCATGTCCCCTCTCCATCAGCCTTTCCCAGAGGATGCCACAATCTTCACACTGTGGAAACCCTCTTATGTCAAGCTCCCAAAGCCTTCATGATCCTTATCTCCCTCAGTATCACAGGATCAGATCTACCTTAAAAGCCTGCATAAACTTTTGTAAGGATTTTTTTAAATTAGAGAATTTGTGTGTTTACAGACCAAACATGCATAAAATACATTCCCATACACCCCACCACCATCACCACCTTGCATTGATTGTACTAATTTTTTAAATCAGTAGTTACTTTTGTTACACTTGATGAAAATTATTAAAATACCATCATCCATAGATTCCATTAGGTTTATTTTTCCCTATACATCTCGCCCTATTATTAACACTTTGTATTAGTGTTGTACATTTCTTATAATTCATGAAAGAACATTCTTATACTAGTAATATTAACTACATTGTCTACAATAGGGATCACTGTGTTATACAGTCCTATGTTTTATCTTTTAATTTTTATTCAAGTAACACATACTAGACCTAAAGCTTCCCTTTCTAACCACATTTACCTGAACAATTCAGTGCTCTTAACTACATTTACAATAATGCACTACCATCAGCACCATTGACCTCCAAAACCCCACAATTAACCCAAATAGAAATTCTGTACAAACTAAACATCAACTCCCCATTCTCTAATCCCACTCTATCCCCTGGTAACTCTAAACTCTAGACTCTAACCCCATGAGTCTGCCCACCACAATTAGTTCATATCAGTGAGATCACAGAGTATTTGTCCTTTCGTGTCTGGCTTATTTCATTCAGCATAATGTTCTTAAGGTTCATCCATGTTGTCGCATGCATCAGGACTTCATTACTGATGAACAACATTCCATTGTATGAATGTACCATATTTTGTTGATCCATTCATCTGTTGATGGACACTAAAGTTGCTTCCATCCTTTGGCTACTGTGACTAGTAATGGTGTTTTGAATATTGGTGTGCAAATATCTATTCAAGTCTCTGCTTTCAATTTTTCTGGGTATATAGCTAGCAATGGAATTGCTGGGTCATATGGTAAGTCTATACTTCCTATAGTTCCTGAGGAACTGCCAAACTGTCTGCATTAGTCAGCCAAAGGGGTGCTGATGCAAAATACCAGAAATCTGTTGGCTTTTTTATAAAGGGTGTTTATTGGGGGTAGAAGCTTACAGTTACTAGGCCATAACACTTAAGTTAATTCCCTCATCAAAGTCTGTTGCCATGTGTTGGAGCAAGATGGCTGCTGATCTTCAGCCTTCCTCTTCCTCTTAAGGCTCCACAGTCCCAGCTTCTTCCAATATCAGCTGTAGGCTGGGATAAGTCTTGTCTCTCTCCTGGGGCTCAGTTCTCTCCAGGCTTAGCTGCTCTGTTGTCTCCACAAGGCCAGCTGTAGACTATCAGCCTCTCTAGGCTTTGTCTCTCTAGGACTCGATTCTCTCCAGGCTCAGCTGCTTTCCTCTCTCCACAAAGTCAGCTATAAACTCTCAGGTGAACAGCTCGTCTCTCTTCCTGGGGCCTCTGTCAGGTCTAATTGAGCCTTCTCTCTGCTCCTCTGTGTGCTTACTTCCTGGGCTCCAGCGATAAAACTTCAACTAACTCCTGTGTCTTGTCATTTTCTCTGTGAGTCCCTGCCCACCAAGGGGGCGGGGATGCAATGTCCTACTGACATGGCCCAATCAAACCCTTACTCATTATTTAATCAAGTAAAAGTGAAACCTCTGAATCCAATATAATCTAATATACCCAGAGGGACAGACCAGTTTACAAACATAATTCAATATCTATTTTTGCAATTCATAAACAATACCAAACTGCCACACTGTCTTCCACAGCAGCTGCACCATTTTACATTCCTACCAGCAATGAATGAGTGTTCCTATTTCTCCATATCCTCTCCAATACTCACAGTTTTCTGTTTTTTTTTTTTTTTTTTTAATAGTTGCCATTTTAGTGGGTGTGAAAAGGTATCTCATTGTGGTTTGGACTTGCATTTCCTTAATAGCTACTGATGTTGAGCATCTTTTCATGTGCTTATTAGCCATTTGTATTTCCTCTTTGGAGAAATGTCTACGTCTTTTGCCCATTTTAAAATTAGGTTGTTTTTCTTTTCATTGTTAAGTTATAGGAGTTCTTCTATATTCTGGACATTAAACTGTTATTGAATATGTGATTTCCAAATATTTTATCCTGTTCTGTAGGTTGTCTTTTTTACTTTCATGATGAAGTCCTTTTCAATTTTTAATGAAGTCCCATTCATATAAGTTTTCTCTTGTTGCTTGTGCTTTTGGTATAAATTCTAAGAAAATGTTGCCCAACACAACGTCCAGAAGATGTTTCCCTATGTTTTCCTCTAGGAGTTTTATGGTTTGGGTTCTTATATTTAGATCTTTGATCTATTTTTAAGATAATATTTCTATATAGTGTGAGATAGGAGTCCTCTTTCATTCTTTTGCATATGGATATTGAATTCTCTCATCATTTGTTGAAAAGACTATTCTTTTCCAGTTGAGTGGACTTGGTAGCTTTGTCAAAAATCAATTGGCCATAGATGTAAGGGTCTCTTTCTGAACCCTCAATTTGATTCCATTGGTTAATATGTCTATCCTTGTGCCATACCATGCTGTTTGACCATTGTAGTTTTATAATATGCGTTAAAGTCCGGAAGTGTGAATCCTACAACTGTCTCTCCTCCTTGGCTGCTCTTTAAATCTTCTTTTGACTGTGGTGTTTTGCAGTTTCACTTTGATGTTCTAGCAGTGGATTTCCTTATTTCTCCTGCTTATGTGTCATTGGGATTCTCTGAATATACAGATTAGTATTTTTCATCAGCTCTGGATAGTTATCAGCCACTATTACTGCCCCATTCGTTGTCTCTTACCTTTTTAGATCTCTGATTTAAGTGAGATAATTTCATTCTCATCTTCATGCCTTTTAATCTCTTTGATATTTCCATTTATTTGTCTCTTCATTTCCATTATGGGTAATTTATTCAGATATATCCTTTAGTTCACAGAGTCTATCTTGAACTGTTTCTTTCCTAAGTTAAGCCTGTTCTTGGAGCTTTAAAATTTAGTCATCATATATATATATTTTAACAAATCAGTTTTATTGATACATATTAATAATGCATAAATCCATCCAAAGTGTACAATAAATGGTATTTGGTATAAGCACATAGTTGTGCATTCATCATTTCAATCATTATCAGAGCATTTTCATTATTCCAATAATAATATTAACAAAACCAGATAAACAAACAAAAACCGTCATCACCTCTCAAACTCTCTATGCTTCTCCTGCCATACATAGCTGCTATTCTGTTTCCATCTCTCTAGTTTGTGTTTATATTTTGTAAAACAGTCTATGTATGCAATATTACCCATATTCAAATTTCACATGATGTTTCACTAGGTTATGCAGTCTCATGTTACATTTTTTAACTTTCTTCCTAGTAATATACATGTCCTTAGACTTTCCCTTTCAACCACTGTCATACTCATATAATAGCTCTGCTAGTCACAAACACCATGACATGCTCACATCATTTCCATTCATTTCCAAAGATTTACAAACTTTTTACCAATTCTGACAGATTAACCCTCAGCTTTCCATTCTCTACCCTCATTCTATTTTCTGGTAATCTATATTCTAATTATTAACTCCATGAGTTTACACAATACATTTAGTTCATAATAGCAGAATCAT
This sequence comes from Cabassous unicinctus, assembly GCA_029593785.1. Taxonomy (NCBI): domain Eukaryota; kingdom Metazoa; phylum Chordata; class Mammalia; order Cingulata; family Chlamyphoridae; genus Cabassous; species Cabassous unicinctus. The sequence goes on along the minus strand of JAQZBX010046706.1, from coordinate 2,369 downwards.
AGAGTATTTGTCCTTTTGTGTCTAGCTTGCTTTACTCACTGTAATCACCTCCAGGTTCTTACATTATCATATGCTTCACAACTTCATTTCTTCTTAAGGCTGCATAATATTCCATTGTGTGTATATACCACAGTTTCATTCATTGGTTGATGGACACCTGGGTTGTTTCCATCTTTTGACAATTGTGAATAATGCTGCTATGAACATTGGTGTGCAGATGTCTGCTTGTATCACTGTTCTTAATTCTTCTGGGTATATACCTAGTAGTGGTATTGCCGGGTCACATGGCAAGTCTATATTTGACTTCCTCAGGAACTGCTAAACAGTCCTTCACAGTGGCTGTACCATTCTATATTCCCACCAACAGTGAATAAGCGTTCCTCTCTCTCCACATCCTCTCCAACACTTGTAGTTTTCTGACTTTTTAATAGTGGCCATTCAAATAGGTGTGAAATTATATCTCATTGTAGTTTTGATTTGCATTTCCCTAAGCACTAGTGATGAACATTTTTTCATGTTTTTTTTTTTTTTTTTGCTATATGTATTTCTTATTAGCCAATAGTCTATTCAAGGCTTTTGCCCATTTTTTTAATTGGGTAGTTTGTCTTTTTATTGTTGCATTGTAGGATCTCTCTCTATACCATGGATATTAAACCCTTATCAGATAGGTGATTTCCAAACATTATCTCCCATTGAATTAGTTGACAAGTCCTTTGAGGTGCAAAAATGCTTAATTTTGAGGAGATACCATTTATCTATTTTTTTCTTTCATTGCTCATGCTAGGGGTATAGGGTTTAAGAAATTACCACCTACCAGAAGATCTTGAAGATGTTTTCCTACATTTTCTTCTAGAAGTTTTAAGGTGTTGCTTTTATATTTAGGTCCTTGATCCATTTTGAGTTAATTTTTGTATAAGGTGTGAGATAGGGGTCCCCTTTCTTTTCGATATGGCTACCCAGTTCTCCCAGCACCATTTGTTGAATAGACTGTTCTAGCCCAGCTGGGAGGACTTGTCAGCCTTGTCAGAAATCACTTGCTGTAGATGTGAAGGTCTATTTCTGAGTTCTTGATTCTGTTCCATTGGTCATTCTGTCTGTCTTTATGCCTGTACCATGCTGTTTTAACTACTGTAGCTAAGTAATATGCTTTAAAGTCAGGAAGTGTGGGTACTCCAAATTTGTTCTTTTTTAAGACATATTTTGGCTATTCAGGGCCCCTTACCATTCCCAATAAATTTGGTAATTGGCTTTTCCATTTCTGCAAGAAAGGCTGTTGGGATTTTTATTGGTTTTGTGTTGAACCTGTAAGTAAGTTTAGGTGGAATTGACATCTTCACGATATTTAGCCTTCCAATCCATGAAAATGGAATGTCCTTCCATTTATTTAAGTTTTCTTCGGTTTCTTCTAGCAGTGTTTTGTAGTTTTCTACAGGTCCTTATGTCAATTGTTAAGTGTTTCCTAAATATTTGATTCTTTTAGTCACTATTATAAACGGAATTTTTTTCTGATTTCCCCCTCAGATTGCTCATAAGTAATGTATGAAAACACTACTGATTTTTGCATATTAATCTTGTATCCTGCCACTTTACTGATCTTGTCTATTAGTTCCGGTAGCTTTCTTTATTGTGCATTTTTCAGGATCTTCTAGATAGAGGATCATATCATCAGGGAACAGCAAAAGTTTTACTTCTCCTTTCCTATTTGAGTGCCTTTTACTTCTTTATGTAGCCTAGTCACTCTAGCTAGAACATCTAACATAATATTGAATAACAGTGGTGACAGTGGGCATCCTTGTCTTGTTCCTGATCTCAGTGGGAAAGCTTTCAGTCTTTCACCATTGAGTATAATGCTAGCTGTATGTTTTTCATATATGTATTTTACCTTATTGAGAAAGCTTCCTTTTATTCCTATCTTTTGGTGTGTTTTTATCAAGGAAGAATGCTGTATTTTGTCAAATGCCTTTTCTGCATCAATCTAGAGGATCATTTGATTTTTCTTCTTTAATTTATCAATGTGGTTTATTACACTAATTGATTTTTTGTGTTGAACCATCCTTGCATATCTGGGATAAAACTCTCTTGATCGTGGCGTATAATTATTTTAATGTGCTTTTGGATTCAGTTTGCAAGTATTTTGTTGAGGATTTTTGCATCTATTTTCATTAGGGTTATTGGTCCTAATTTTCTTTTTTCATTGTATCCTTATCTGGTTTTGGTATCAGGATGACGTTAGCTTCGTAGAGTGAGTGTGTTAGTATTCCTTCCTGTTCAATTTTTTGGAAGAGCTAGAGCAAGATTGGTATCAGATTGTCTCTGAATGATTGGTAGAATTCACCTGTGAAGCCATCTGGTGCAGGACTTTTCATTTT
>JAQZBX010046705.1:0-20605 GCA_029593785.1 Cabassous unicinctus | reverse complement strand
CCCTCGGCCCCTGCTGTGTCCCCTCGGCCCCTGCTGCGTCCCCTTGGCCCCTGCTGCGTCCCCTTGGCCCCTGCTGTGTCCCCTCGGCCCTTGCTGTGTCCCCTCTCCAGTCAGTCAACCGTCCCCCCGCCTCCTGACCCCTTTGCAGCAGGCGCTGAGGCCGCTGCCATACAACCCTCTGACGATGCTCACTGTTCCCATACCCCAGCTCGTTCCCGCCACGTTCCTATCCATGGAACCTGCGGTCGCAGGGCCAGTCCCTAAAGGCCGGGTCCTTGGGGACGAGACCCAGTGGGCTCAGGGGCCCTGCACGCAGCCCGCACGGTCTGGCTTCCGGCCCCAGGGACTCTTGCCGCCCCAGGTCTGCTCTGCTCACCTCCGATGGCTGCCGCTGAAGGCTGGACCAAGGACCCCGGCCTTGAATCCAGCCACAGCCCCTGCCTCCCCCACCCCGTCCCTGAACGAGCCGAGAAGGGGCCTCCCCCGCTGCTAAGCGAAGGGAAGAGCCGGGACGGCTGTGGGTCAAGGGGAAGCCAGAGAAGGCGAGAAGGAGAAACGAGCGCAGGATGAGCACGGGGTCTAGAGAGCCCGGCGGGAGTTTGCAGGGGGAGCAGAGTGCAGGGGGAGGAGAGACAGCCAGGCTGCCAGGCCCCTTCCTGAGCGATCAGGAGCGGGGAAGCGCCCCAGCTCTTCACCGGGGTCAGGTAGACCCTCCTTCTGCCTGAGGGTCTCACCCTGAGTGGGACAGCACCCGGCGGCCGCCGCGGAGCCGGGGGAGCGCAAGCTGGCGCACGCCGCCCAGCCCTGAGCCGTGGGGTAGCCAGGGTCCAAGCGGAGACGCAGACCGGAAGGCCGTTCGCGGGGGGCCCGGGGCAAGGCCTCGCCCACGCCAGCGCGGGACTGGCACCTGTGCCGCGAGGCCCGGTGAGACGTCGCCTCAGCCGACCCAGGCAGCACACGCTCCGTTCTTTAGCCACCCGGTGACCGACTTCCACTCCAGCTGCAAAACACCCCACGGCAGCCAGGGCGGGCTCGGCCGTGCAGCGGGAGCCACGGGAAGTAACAGCCACGTGCAGGCTCAGCGCTAACACGCGCCCAGGGCCCAGAGCAGGGCCGCCGCCACGCAGGCCGCGGAGAAGGGCGATGCCGGAGAGGGAAGGCAGAAGGAAATGCGCCAAGACACGAGCTGTGGTGGCAGGAGATTTTTCTCTTTCTTTTCTAGGCCTTTTTATTTCTCCTGGACATACGTTTAATCAGGTTTTTAAAATAATTTACAGACAACAGAATTCACCCTTTCTAGTGTCCCACTTTGTGTACATACGCGTTCTGTGCAGTTTTGTCAAATACAAACAGCTGTGTGACTCTGTCAAGTCACAGAAACGCTCCGTCCCCCTCAACAGTTTCCTGCCTTTGTGATGACCCCCCCGCCCCCCGGCAATCCCTGCTCTGTTTCCTGTTACTCTAGATTTTCCTTTCTCAGAAGGTCATGGAAATAGGAAACCTACTGAACCTGGCTTCTTCCACTTGGCACAGTGCACTTGAAATTCAACCATATTGTTGCACGTATCAGTTTGTTCATTTTTATTACTGACTAGTATTCCATGGTAACAACACTGATATACTCTATTTTTGTTTTCATTCATTGCAAAGTATTTCGTGATTTGTGATTTCTTCTTTGATCGATTAGTTCTTATTGAGGCTTGCTTTATGGTCTAGTTATGGTCTACCCTGGAGAAAATCCCATTAGCACTTAGGGAGAATGTGTTCTCCGGTGGTCGAATGGAGCGTTCTGCAGGTGTCTGTTAGGGCTAGCTGGTTCAGTGCCCAAGCCTCTGTGTCCTTGGTGAGCTTCTGCCTACTTGTTCTACCCATTATTATTGATGAACCATCTATTTTGCCATTCAATTCTGTTGGTTTTTACTTCATGTATTTGGGAGCTCATGATGTGCTTATCTGTTTACAGTTATTATTATCTTCCTAACGGATTGACTCCTTTATTATTCTAAACTTTCCCTCTCTATCTCTAGCAATTCTTTTTGTTTTAAAGCCTAGTTTGTCTGACACTAGTATAGCCACTTCAACTTTCTTATGGTTGCTGTTTGCTGGATATATATTTTCAATCCTTTTACTTTCAATCTACTTGTATCTTTGAATCTAAAGTATGTCTCCCGTAGACAGCAAATAGTTGTATCTTGTTTTTTTTTTAAAGCTACTCTGAAAATCTCTGCCTTTTGATTAATTTTTTCACATTCAGTGATGTTCTTGATAGAGGCGGCTGTACACCTGCCATTTTACTTTTTGTTTCCTATACGTCTTATGCCTTCCACCTCCATCTTCCTTTGCTTTCTTTTGTATCAAGTGAGTATTTTCTAGTGTAGCATTTTAATTCTTTTCATGAACTTTTTGCTTTATTTTTGAGTTATTTTCTTAGTGATTGTTTAGGGCTTACCACATACATGTTAACTTCTCAGAGTGGACTTTGGGTTTGCCCTCATCCAGTTTTTGTGCTGTTATTGTTATACATACCACACCTGTATGTTACGAATCCAAGAATGCATTGTTGAGATTATTACTTTACGTAACTTCATGTCTTTTAAAGAAGCTGAGAGAATACATTCAGAGAGCTTGTTCCAGCGAACTTCTTATTTACCAGCTGGCTCACTTGTTTCTGTGGATTCAAGTTGCTGTCTGATGCCATTTCCTCACTCCAACATGGCTTTGCCTGCTGTGTGTTGTTATTGCCAAATATATTACATTTGTATGTGTTATAGGCCCAACAACACACTTACACGATTATCACTTCATACAATGGCCTTTTAAGTCGTTTAAAGAAGGAAGGAGAAGACGCGTGAGGATTTGCGTCACTGTCGGTCTGAAGAACTTCCTTCCGTGCTCCTTGTCAGGCAGGTCAGCTCTTGTTTACCTGGAAATGCCGTTCCTTTGCCTTCAGTTCTGAAAGGTCGCTTGCTGGGGCTCTTGATGGACAGCTTTGTTCTGCAGGCACTTTGGATGCGTCATTCCTGCTGCCGGCCGTCTCACGGGAAGTCAGTCGCTCATCTACGCGGCTTCCTCGCAGGTGGCAAGTCACCTCCCTCTTGCTGCCTCAAGTTTCCTCAATGCCTTCAGCGCTCAGCACTTTGCTGTGATGTTTTGGGGGTGGTCTCTTAGCTGGAGCTCACTGAGCTTCACGGATGTGATGAACATTCTTCCTGAAATTGGGACGTTTCGGCCACTCTGCCTGTGAGAGCCTCCTCTGCTCCGTCTCTGTGACTCCCATCGTGCAGATATTGGCACACGTAAGGGGGTCCCACACTGCTCTGCTCACTTTTCTTCATTCTTTTTCTCTGTTATTCAGATTGCATAATCTCTACTGATAAATCAAGTTTGTTGTTTTTCTTCTGCCAGTTCCAATCTACTTTGTTTTAAATTTATTTATTTATTTATTTAAAGATTTATTTATTTATCCCCCCCTTGCTGCTTGTGTCTGCTGTGTCCATTTGCTGTGTTTTCTCTGTGTCTGCTTATCTTCCCCTTGCTGCGAGGTCCTGCTGCATCAGCCCACCGGGCCGCGCGAGCCGGCCTGCCCTCACAAGGAGGCCCCGGGAAGCAAACCCAGGGCCTCTCATATGGTAAACGGGAGCTCTATCCATTGAGCCACACCCGCTTCCCTAAATTTATTTTTATTTACTTATTCCCCCCTTGCTGTTTTGTTCTTGCTGTCTGCTCTCTGTGCCCATTCGCTGTGTGCTCTGTGTCTTCTCTTTAAGAGGCACTGGGAACCGAACCTGGGACCTCCCATGTGGAGAGAGGCACTCAATCACCTGAGCCACCTCAGGTCCCTGCTTTGTTGTGTCTCTCATTGTCTTTCTTCTTTGTGTCTCCTTGTTGTGTCATCTTGTTGCATCAGCTTGATGCACTTGCCTTTTTTGTCAGCTCGCTCTTTTTCATCTTCTTTAGGAGGCACTGGGAACCGAACCTGGGACCTCCCACGTGGTGTGCAGAAGCCACATCCGCTTCCCTAATTCTGAGCTCTGCTAGTGAATTTTTCAATCCCTGTGATTTTCCTTTATAAACAGCTTTTGCCAAATATTTGGGAGCTCTGTGAGCAGTGAATCCCTGGCCCTGCCCGGGCCGCTTATCCCAGCTGTGCTGATCCCAACAAGGGCAGCCTGCCAGGGCCCGAGGCCTAGCTCTTGTCTGCCTGCTGAGGCACAGGGCGTTGTGCAGGCCTCCAAGTTTTATTTCTCTGTTTATCCAACTAACATTCCTTAACCCCTCCCTGTGCCAGGCTGGAGCAGAACACTCTGGCAGTGAAACGTCTATGACACCCAGAGAGAAGGGTCTGGGCCTGAAGGGGCACCCACCTCTGCCAGGAGAGGCTCGGAGGGAGTGACCAAGACAAAAGACACACACTTCTAATTATGAAAGAAATCACACGTGCTGGAAAATTTTGAATAAACAAAAAACACTCTTAAGGAACAAAATAAAAACCACTCATGAGCCCATCACTGAAAAAAAAGGGGAAAAAATTAAATCTGATGTGTTTCTTTTCTATTTATCTTAAAAATCAGACTAAATTGCACATGCAATTTTGAATTCTGTTTTTCTCACTTAATGGTACATTGTGAGAGCTTTTTAACACCATTGAATATCTTTGGGAAAACATGACTTGAAATAACAGCATAGAATTTCATCTCATCTATAGCATACTCAATTTAGTCAGTGCCCTACTATTGGACATTTGATGTGATTTCAACTATTTACCATTATAGCAATCATCAATGCTATGGGTCTGGTAATTTCCTTAGAATCAATTCCTAGGAGTGAGATCACTGGTCGGGGGCAGGCATGGTTTTACACCGAGCTCCAGGGAGGTTCCGTCATCCTGGGAAGAGGAGCAGGTGCTGAGGTGGGGCAGGGGGTGAGAGCACAGCGTCCACGCTGGGTGCAGCCAGGGACCGGCAGGGAGAGGTGCCTGGCCCCCCGGTAGACGCAGCAGCCAACACGGCCAGCCCTGCCGGAGCTGAAGGGGGGTCCCCGAGACAAGGCTCGCCCTGCCTGCGCATTCCAGCGCGTTCACCGGGTGAAAGGAGGCAGCCAGCCTGCGAGACCCAGGGCCCCCGCAGGTGGCTGCCTGTCCTGCTCGCAGCGCCGGAGCCCTCGTGGATGCTGAGCGCAGCTGCACAGCCAGGACCGACGCGCACCACCTGCTGCCACCACTGCCCGTGCCTCAGATTCCTCCAAGGCCTCCGGCCAGCACCTGGCTGAGGACCGCAGGAGTGCGGCAGAGCCTGCATGCCCTGAAACTCCCCTTGCCCACGGCTTCTCCTCACGCTGTCTCCTGGGCTGCTCTTTGGCCACTGGTCCCTGAGGCCTGGTGCTCTCCCACCTCCATCCTTGGCTCAGACCCTCCCGTGCCGCTGGGCCAGTCCTTGCTCAGGAAGCCCAGGCCCACAGGTCAGCTCTCCCTAGACGACTCCAGCCTCACCCCTAACTCAACGTGTCCAAACGCTTCCCCCACTGCCCGCCGCAGCCCTGCATCTCCACCCATGCCCCCTCTGCCGGTGGGGCCACCCTGCCCAGGTGCCCAGGCTTCTCCCGCCCACAGCTCCACCTCAAGACCCCCTTGCTTCTCCTACGACATCCCCAGGGGGTGTCCCTGCCTCATGTGCCACAGTCCCACCAGACACCACGCCGGGCTGCCACGAAAAAGCCCTTTCACGGGACAAGTCCTCACACTGCCCCGACCACCAGCCCTGGAGACCTGGTCCTGCCAGGCCTCCAGCCACAGAGGACCTCATGTCCTCTCGGGCCCCCGGCTTTGCATGTCCAGCCCCCTCCACCCGACCTTCTGGGTGGTTTATGCTCGGCCTCGGGGGGCCCTGCTCTGGGAAATCTCCTGAGCGGCCTCCGCAGGGCAAGGCATCTCCTCGAAGCCCCCAGAACCCCATGCTTAGCCCGTCCCTCCTCACACCACCTTGCAAGTAACCTGCTTACCTGACTGCCCCGTATGTTCCTTGAAAGTTAGGACGTCTTGTATCTGGGTTCAAATCCTGGCTCTGGTCCATACGAGTTCTCAAATTACTGAGCCTTCCTGAGAGCCCATCGCCTAATTTATACAACAGGGATAATTATCCTACGAGCACCTGCCTCAACTGGCAACTGGTTGTTATAAAGCTTAAACGAGGCATGTGCAGGCGCACGCCTGGCGCACAGTAGGCGCACCACCATGCCTGGCGCACAGTAGGCGCACCACCATGCCTGGCGCACAGTAGGCGCACCACCATGCCTGGTGCGCAGGAGGCTCTTGATACAGGTTGGTGGTGATTTCCTTCATCATTGACATGGTCTGTGTCACCGACGCCAGATGCTCCGCTCAGCCGGGAGGGGCTGTGTAGCAAGGGAACTTCCTCCCCAGGGCCTCCCCAGAAGGGCGGGCTGCCCGTGACACATCACCTCGCTCCGCCCTCGGTTTCCCTCGGCACCGCGCAGCGCGCGGGCCGTCCAGCAGGGGGCAGCCTCCCGGCCGCACTATTTCAGCCTGGAATCCCCCCAGCTCAGGAGCAGACTAAAATTGGGCATCGTCTCCACTGAGATAAAGCAGGGCTGCTGTCAACAGCACACTGCCGCAGTAAGACACTGCTGGTCCGGAATTTACAGAAACTCTTTAAAAAACAACCCAAGCACGTGGCCGCATCGACAGGAATTAGCACTGCACTTTCCCCCAAAAAAACTGCCTTACTCGCCCACGAGTCTGTAAAGGCACAGGGCCGAAGGGGAGCTGGACAGCCCACGATGGCAGCAAGCACAGGACGGCGGTTCCGGGCCCGCGTCCCGGCTCCTCCTCTTATTGCCATTAGACCCACTAGGGCTTTCCTGTGGAGGAGAGCAGCCACAGCAGGCTCTGCCTCTCCGCATTCCCTCTTCCAGCCCTTCCGGCACCTCTGTTGAGCTTGTCATCTCAGGCCCGTGCAAACGACAAGAACGTTGTTTCCTGTGTTTGCGAGAACGCCGGAGTTGTTTTCCGTGGAAAGGCAGCTGGTCCTGCCATCTGTCCCGGTGGGCAGTGGCGGATCCCAGTGTCTGAGCCCTGGGAGGGCCTGGGAGCCGCAGGTGCACGGGCTGCACTTCCCGGGCCACTCGGAGCAGTGCGTGATGAGGGAACTCCCCTCACCCCAACCCCCAGCCAGCAAGCAGGTCCTGCTAACCAGCGCTGGGGCCCCTCAGCTCTGTCCTGTGGCCCCAGGGGGGCCATGCCAGGGGACGCACCTCTCCCAGGCCTGGCTGAGCCCCAGCAGAGTCGGGATGCAGAGCTCACCAATGGTGGGATACCTGACAGTAGGCTGTCCCAGAACATCCCTGCTGCTCCCGACACCCCTGGACCACTCGGGAATTAGGGGAAAGAGTCACGGAAAGAAAGATCCTGAGCTTTGGTTCAAAGTCTGGGTCTGCGGTTTACCAGCTGTGTGATCTTAAAAGTTACTCACCCTCTCTGTGCCTGTTTTCTTATCTGTAAAACAGGGTCAAAGTTCATCTCGACATTTTTAGGATTGAATACTTAGGCTTCAACCCACCTGGTGTGGTAGCGGGCACCCCACACTTCTCAATCAGCGGTAGCTGCTACCCTAAGGCGGGGGTGGGCAAACGTCTCCTGTAGACGGCCAGAGAGCAAAGAGCTTAAGCTCTGGGGCCCACCCATCCTCTATGGCTACTGCCCACCTCTGCCGCCACAGCAGCGAGCTACAGCGAATGGGTGAAAGAACGGACACGGCCGTTTCCAACAAAGCCTTCTCTACAGACAGGGGAGCCGTGGCTCCCAGGTGAGTGTTCAGAAGACGGCTGGTAGGAGGTGGAGGGAGGAGGAAGGGGCTGGTCCCGCCGTGCTGGGGAAAGGGCTAGCGTGAGCCAGGGTCCTGACGCCCTCCGAGGACCTGTTCAGGGGCTCATGCTCAGAGCTGCTCGTGCGGAGGTCCGCGGGCGTTCTCTGCTCGCCTTCAGCTTCTCTAGACTAAGGGCTCTGGGATCCCCCCAAAGGTGAAGAACTGCGAGGCTAAAACCCTCCGGCAACCTCGGGGCCCTGACGACGTGGTAGGAGGGGCACAGGGCTGATGGCCCACGGCTGCTCAAAGGCAAACTCGGGGCTCCGGGCCCCTTGCCAGGGGCTCCCCCAGCACCGACTCGGCGGGCTTCACGGCTGTGCTCCCAACAGCCCGGTCCAGGGGGCACCTCGTTGCCAAGGCAGCCAAGCCTCCCAGCCGGCCACACGGAGCCCCGGGAGCACCTTTCCTTTCAGCTCCTGGCCCCTCGCCAGGCCTGGTGGCACTGGGGGGGTGGTCGGACTTGCTGTGCCCCCAGCTTCTTGTCTGAGCCAAGGGGTGGTGTGTCCCCCAAAATGGTGTGTCCAGGCAGAAGTCGTTAGGCTGAGATTGCCCTGGGATGAAGGCCTTGACCGAGTGACAGGTGGCAGGGGGCATCGGGGGCGCTGCCCGCGCCAGGAACTCGAGACCAGGGGACCCCCTCAGGGCTGTGCAGGAGGCGGCGGGAGGGCTGGGCGGTCTGTGCAACCCCCGGGCACCCAGCGCCTGCTTCAGCAGAGAGGCCCCCATCACCGATGAGAAGCCCCGGGAGGGGCCAGCAGCATGGCTGGGGCCTGCGCACTGCGAGGCTGACTATACCCCTGGGCGCGGGGGACGTGGAGCGCCGGCCCCCACTCCTCCGCCCAGGGCCCTGTGGCTTTTCAGCCTCTGCTTGCCTGGCCTATGAGCAGCCCCCGGCCCTGGAGCTGGGGAGCAGCGGGACCTTGACCTGTAAGGGGGTCTGCCGCCCACCCTGGCCGAGCAGCCGTTTCGGAGTCTGTCTCTGCAGCTGCCCGGGGCTGGGCCCAGGCAAGGTGCAGCCAGGCCGCCCGCCACCCCGCGCCCTTCTGGCCGAGTCTCGACTCCAACTCGGGCCCGGGCCTCAGTCCCCACCGGCACAGCAGAGACCAGGAAGCCTGATTCCAGAGCACACGGCGCCGGCGAGGCTTGCTGGGCGGCTCCCGAGTCCCCGCCGGCTCTGCGCCCCTGGGGAGCTGCTGGAAGGTTCTGTAGCGCCTGGATTTGACGCGTTTCACATCCTTGAACATGCATCCCACCCGAGCCCCGCTCCCCGGGGTCATCAGAGCCCCAAGGCCGCCCCAGGCACCCCCCCCCCAGGCAGAGCGTCACGCAGCAGAGAGCATGTGGTCTCAGAAGCCTTTATTGAGAAGCAGACACCCGGGGTCCGCAGGCACCACGGTGGGCTTGTGGAGCAGAGGGGCAGCTTCCAGAAGAAAAGGCACAGGGGCAAGCGCCTGTGGCCCCCGAGCCAGAGCAGGGGGCCTGGCTGTGCGTGCGGAGGCACGGGGCTCAGTGCAGCTCGAGGAGGAGCCGCCCACCCGGGGGGGCGTCCTCCCAGCCTCCCACCAAGCAGGGAAAGGAAGCCCAGAAGGCAGGCAAAGCGTTGAAGGAGGAACAAAACCCAGCCTTTCAGTCTTAGTGTTTTGTGCAATTTTTAAAAACTGACAAAATAAATATAACGTAAAAACTCCTGACAGGACACTAAAGGCAGTCTGGGAAAAGCGCTTGAGGAAACCTGCAAACGCTAAGCCGTGCAGACACGTTAGCCGAAGGCCTGGCGGGCGCAGGGAGGGGCACCCGCCCAGGTAAGGTCCAGGGAGGCCCCACCAGGGCCCACCTGCCCCGAGAGGGACGAGAGGGCGGGAAGAAAGGGGGTTAGAGCAGGCGTGGCGGGGAGGAGGGTGGCACACGAGAAAGAAGCCCTAAGTAACAGAAGGACCCTAATGACACGGCTTGAGGCCTCACATCCCTAAGGCGATCCCACAAGAAGCCCGAGGCCTCTGCCACACCCTAATTATTTACACACAGCTCTGCAGACAGCTGGAGTCTGCTGCAGGCGGGGGGTTTGTTCCTTCCACTCCTTGGCTTCAGCAGGTGCAACGTGACATCTGTGCTGAGGACCCAGCGCAGGTGGCTGAGCCCTGGAAGCCACGAGTGAGGACAGCTCCGGGCCCGGCCCTCCGCCCTTGGGCTCAGGTCCCCTCACGGGGCCAAGTGGCCTTAGGTCAGCCCCCGGGGCTCACCGCTGTTTTGAGTGAGGACCAGGAAGTGTGAAAAGTGGTTTCCTTTCTTAAAGCTGTCCTTCCACGTTGGGGTCACCCTCTGCCCCCACGGGCTGTCTCAGCCAGCATGAAAAGGGGAAGCTCAAGGCCACACACATGGGCACGTTGACAGCTGCCCCCAGACTGGGGGTGGCTGGGGGCCAGGAGCTCTCCGTCGGGCGCATGTGCCTCGGTGTGCCCTGCCCGCCACAGCCAGGAAGGACAGCAGGCCCGGGGGGCTTCTTCCCACAACAGTCGTGCAAAGTGTACATTCTCCGTAACAGACTTACTTGCTTTACAGTTAAAATGAGGCCTGACGGGACTCGGTTTCCCACAAACCCTCAAGCCACACAGAGGCTCTAGGAAGAGCTGCTTGGAACCCCCTGGAAGGCACCTTCAGGCTCTAAGGCTTACATCAGGGCATAGACGATGCCAGCAGGCACACACTGTGCGGCCCCAAAGTCCTGGGGGACCCCAGGAGAGAACCCACGTGCGCCGGCGAGCACCAGAGGTGAGGAGGGTGCCCAGGAGAGCTGTGGCTTGCAGTCCCTCGGATCCTTGGCCCGCCCCTTCCGGAAGGTCGGGGACCACCCGCTGGCCTTGGGCCCCCTGGCCCCACCCCCAGCCTGAGGCCATCGGCCTGGGCCGGGGTCCCTGCTCCAGCAGCCCGAGAGCCACTTGTGGGAGCTGCTGGCTGCTCGGCAGCAGAGGCACCCTACTTCCAGCCTATGTGCGGCTCTCCCAGTGGTTTATGCCCCAACGTGGGCAGCGGGACCCTGCGGGGACCCCGGGGGGCTCTCCAAGAGCCCCCGCCTGGCACAGGCTATGCCTTGTAGGGTGCAGGAGCTGCATCGGCCATCAGGGGGCAGCAGGCACGCACCGGGGCCCACAAGGCAGGTGTTCCCTGCGGCCCCCAGAGCCCCCAGGCTCTACCCAGCTGCCCCCTACGGACCCCTGCCCGGGCGCTGGCTTCTCTTCCAGCAGGCTGCATTAGAGAAGAGGACCCCATCCCGAACCCCTAAGCAGGGAGACGCACAGCAGAGCTGCTCCTCTCCACGAGGGTCTTGCAGCGCAGCTCCGGAGGGTCCGCTCGGGGGCTTGGGCCCGGGCAGCAGTGCAGGGACGCGGCAGAAAGGCAGGGGCTGGGCGGCCTGCTCAGGCCCGCGATGCACCCCGGGACATCTCCGTCAGGATGTCGATGAGGTTGTTGAGCCCCGAGAGGTAGCCGTCCTCCCGGTTGCCCTCCTGCCAGGGCACATCGTGCCGCAGCGTCTGTCCCTCAGGCAGGGGCGTGGTCTTCCCGAAGTCAATCATCCAGACCTTGGCCTGCTCCTTCTGGTCATGGATGAAGAGCAGCGAGCTGCCGATGACCTGCAGGAGGGCACGGGGTGAGCGCAGCGGGGGGCTGGCGAGGGCTGGAGGGACGCACGCACGCCTCCGGCTGGACACTTCCCGCTGGGCCCAGGAATCCTCCCAAGGCCGGCCACCCGCAGGCCCAGCAGGGCCCGTCTCCGCCTGCTGCTTCCTCCAGGGGCAGCGGCCACCCAAGAGCCGTCTCCTCTGGCAGGGCAGGGACTTGCTTTCCAAGTGACCCCACCTGCCACACCACCCCCAGGCCGTGTGGGGCAGGAGGCAAGGGGTGCAGGGCAGGGCGAGGGTCGCCGCGGCCCCCAGGGCAGGGCAGGGCAGGGGCTTCCTCCTCGCGACAGAAAAGAGCAAGAACTGACTTGGCCTCTTTCTGGACCCGGCGTTCCTGAACAAATTGCCGGGGAGAGCAGAGCAAGGAAGGGTTTCAAGAAATAAAACCAAAGGTGCTGAAGCAGGGGGAGCTGCCAGGCCCAGCCCAGGGCTGCCACGGGCCCTTCGGCCGGCACAGGGAGGGCAGGGGTCGTGGGATTTCGCAGCCAGCGTGGAGCACGGATGCCCTGCTGACCTACAACTATCCAGAGGAAGCTGCTCAGGGCAGGGACAGGGTGTCGCCTGAGCACCTCACCCCAATCCCCCGGGAAATGGGGTGCAGCCTGGCCAAGGGGCAAGTGGGGGCACAGACCCCAGGCAGGGTCAGCACACGGTGTCTGCCCAGAGGAAGGCTGCGGTACAGCTGCTCAGAAGTGTGGTGGGGGCTGGCTGGCCCGGCCCACCCCTGCAGGGACACAGCCCCCGCCAGCCAGAACCCCAGGACCACCATCTGCGGCTCCTGCTGAACACACGGCCCCCAGGCTGAGGCTGCTACAAGACCCCTGGAGAGCGGGGCAGGTACTGCTTCATGCCAAAGCTGAAGTCAGGGGTAGAACCTGCTCTACCAGCCTCCACAGGGCAGCCATTCCCGGGGGGAAGTGTCCTGGGGTCTCCAGCAGTGTGCGGGGTGCACATTGATGGGTGTGGGTGCACACACGTGTGGAGGGCAGGCAGGGGGTGCGTACACGTGTGCAGGGCAGGTAGGTGCTGATGTGCGTGTGCCCAGGCATGTGCATGTGCCCAGGAGTGTCGTGCGTGTGCCCAGGCGTGTGTGTGTGAGTGCGCCCGCGCACCCAGGTGCTGGGATCTTGCGATCACCAGGACCCTGTCGCTTCCCGCCCTCCAGAGTCTCCCCGTGACTCCTGTGCAGCCCCGGGCACCTGACCCCTCCAAGCCCCCGCCCGCGGCCTGCTGCTCCTGCAGGTGGGGGGCGTCCAGCCCTGCTGCGTGCACCTGAGCCTGCCCGCCCTGCTTGGGGCCTCGCCTGGAGGTCTCGGGGCGGTGACGGGGCTCGGCTGCCCCAGCCGCTCAGGGCCCTCTGCCCTCAGACGTCCTACGGGTGCCCTGGACGGATGAGCCCCGGGAGCTGGGGAGGTCAGGAAGAGGGAAGGGGCGACGCCTCGGGCGTGGAAACCCGTGGCCGGGGGAGCCTGACGGACAAGCCCCGGGATCCTGTATGTGGCAAGGTGCTCCCACGGCCTGCCCCAGGCTTCCGGTACGAGGGGCCCGTCAGCCTGCACGGAGATCCTCCCAGGGGAGCAGTCCTCACGGCCCCCGCGAGGGAGGAGCCAACACCCACCTCGTGGCACCTGAAGAATGGGGACACTTCCAGGGTGGCCCGGATGGCCTTCAGCCGGTCCCGGTAGGCCACCTGGGGGCAGAAAGGGCTAGCTTTGAACTCCAGTCCTCGGCCACGGTGGCAGCTGACCCAGGAGCCGGGCCCGGCCGGAAGGTGGGGCGAGGTCCCCAGCAGGCCCTGGGCAGGCCCGGGGCGGGCAGCTCGGCTCCCAGGACCTCGGGGAGTGCCCAGAGCAGACGCTGGGAGCCGAAAAGGAGGGGGGGGACCCTTGAGGCAGGGGTGCCCAGGGGTGGTGGCCCGTTCTTGCAGACAGACCCCTCCCTCTGTCCCCGTCCCAGCTCCACTTGACCCCCGCGCCCCCACTGTGAACTGGGGGCCGGAACACCTGCCCACAGCAGGGGGACCTGCTCACGCGGCCCTGGCATGCCAAAGAAGCGCGGCTCACCCCGCACGGGGAGCGCCCCACCTCCCCAGCAGAGGCAGGGCGGGGAGGGGCCTCACCAGGACGTTGAGGTTCCCCCTGGTGAACTCCCTGAAGGCCTCGGTGACCTGCTCCCGCGTCCTGGTCTTCTTGAAATCCCGGTTCACGGAGCCATCTTCTTTCTGAGAAGCATGGGACCCCCGCCGGGGGCGGGGTCAGCAGGGACCCCCTGGCAGGGCGGCGCCCCCATGCCCGCCCTGACCGCTCTCGGGGGCAGTGGGGGCAGCGAGGGCAGCGAGGGGCACACACAGGATGGAGAGGCACAGCAGAGGACCCCAAGCTGCCCTGACAGGGGAGGCGGCAGCGACGCCCCAGGGAAGATGGAGGAGGGCCTGGCGTGGGAGCTGGCGTCCCGAGTGCGAGCAGAAGGGGCCCAGGGGGCCAGCGGCCTCAGCTTCCCTGCCCTGGCGAGGGGTCCGGGAGCTTCCCCGTCCTGGCGAGGGGTCTACGGGTCCTGGAACTGGACAGAGGCCTCCAGGCAGCTGGGGCTGGTTCAGTGAAGGTGCGACCACAGCCCAGGACCCCCCAGGCAGGAGGCCCCCCTCGGATTCCCTCTGCTTGGCCAGAAGAGAGGCGCTCCCAGCTCAAGTCTAGCTCTGCTTCCCTCAGGAACCCGAGGTCGTGCATGAGAGACCGCTGTCCCCTGCTCTGCTCCCTGGTCCACCTAGCACATGGGCTCTTCCTTGGCTTGGCCCGGGTACCCTCTCCGTTCCAGGCTGTTTCGGGGTGGCACAGAGAGCTCAGGTCATCTAGGAGATGCGCTCTTTGTGCACAAAGGGTAAGAAGAGAGAACTCCACTACAGCCCGGAGCCCAGGCCTCTCCAGCACCAGCTGGGGGTTAGTGGACACAACGGCCCCTCAGCAGCTGCCTCTGAAAAGAAGACCAGACCCTGCAGAGGGGCAGGTGGGGGCAGGCGGGAGCTGAGCGACAGGTGGCGGCCTCCTGCCAAAGTGTTCCTGGACCACGGGCAGGCAGGGGAGGAGGGGAGCACCGGCGACCAGGGGGCTGCCCTGAGCTGTTTGCCGGCCCCACGCCTGGAAAAGGGACAGAAGCCAGGAGAACATCCTGCTTGGGAGGAAAGGTGGGCGGGAAGTGGCTTTGTTTTGCAGAGATGAAAAAGGGAAAACATGGACAGAAGCAGCGGATGAGCCTTCACTGAGCCCAGCCCGGGGGCTCTAGGCAGACACAGAAGGTGCAGATGCCCCCCAGCAGCTGTCCTGGAGGGCGAAGGCCCCCCACACCGCCGTGGGCAGCAAGACGCGGAAACCGCAGCCCCGGGCGCCCTGTCCACCTCCTCACCGCAGCTTGAGGGGCCGACTCCCAACCCCCACTCCAGGCCAAGAATGGACAGAGAAGGGGACTGAGAGCCTGCGGCCAGGCCTGCACCGTGGGGCAGCGCAGGGCCAGCCAGGAGAAGAGGAGGCACCTGGGTACGGGGAGAGCATCCTAGGACCCTTTACCGGAAAGAGAGAGGGGAGAGAGGAGAAGAGAAGAGAAGGCTTTCTGGGAATCGGGGCGGCCTCAGCCTGGCCAGTGCCCCACGGGCAGCCTGAGCAGACGCACATGGTGACGCAGGTGGGGGGTTTTGAGGAAGCGCAGGGCAGCAGCCGCGTGCTCACGGCCGTGGGCAGGCAAGCCAGCTCCCGGACGTCACGCGGAACTGCAGCCTCACCTTGATGCCCTCGATCCTGAAGCCGAGGGTGGCGGTGGAGCTGATGGTCTCCCGCCACTGCATGTAGCGCGGCTTGGTGACGGCCCGCTGGGCGTTCTCCTCCTGCGTGGGTGCCTGGGGGTCCACCTCCACCATCTTCTGGTACATGTCCTTGCGGAGGCTGGGCTTCTTACGGGCCTTGGTGAGCTCCTCCTCCAGGTAGGTCCTGCACGGGAGGCGGTGTGAGCCGGTGGCGGGTGCGGACGGAGGTGTGCTGGGCCAGGGCGTGCTCCATCGGGGGCAGGGGCAACGCCATGCCGAGGCCACCGGCAGAGCCTGTGGCGCTCCTGGCCAGCTGGGCAGACGCCCCGGGGGCCGGCGGGGTGAGAGGGTGGAAGCAGGGGCTTGGTGGCCGCCCTGCAGCATGGAAGACCCCAAGCCGCCGGCTGTGGGAGAGCCCACCCGCTCTCCCACCCACCCCTTGCCACGTCCCCCGGCGGCCTGAGGGCTCTCTCTGCAGAGGTGGTCAGGGCAGAGGTGACCTCTGGAGGAGACAGTGCTGGACGACGGGGATGAAGATGCTCGTGGCCCCTCGACCTCTGTGCCCCCACCCGCCTGGCCCACCCCACCCCGGCGGCCCCAGGCCGACACCCAGAGGCCTAGAACACGTTCCCCTGCACTGTGCCCCCCACAAGCTGCACTGGGTGGGAGCACCCCATCTCCCCAGAAACTGGTGGAGGTACCAGCAGCAGAGCGGACGTGAGTGGCCCCCACTACGGCACGCGCACTCGGGGCCAGCCGAGCAGCTCCAGACCTGAGGTGGGTGTGACCCCGCAGTCCCCCACCCCAGAGGGCTCAGACGCTGCGAAGCAGAAATCAGCAGTCAGGGGCAGCAGAGGCCTTGGGCGGGGGCCACAGGGTGGCCCCTGCCCTGCTCCTCCACTTCCCAGTGCACCCCAGGTGCCTGAACAGCTGCAGAACACACAGCAGAGACCCGGTGTCGCCGCACAAGCAGCGGCACTGCGAAGCCCTGTGTCAGCTGACGCCTGCGCTTAAAGGACACGAAGAGAAAAAAAAGGGTGGGAGCTCCGATCTGGTCTTCAGGTTCTTCCAGGTGAGGAGGTCAGCAGCTGTTCTGCACACACAGGCTCAAACGTGCACACGCACGTGCGGGTGGACACCAACGTGCACGCACAGGCTCAGACATGCACACGCACGTGCGGGCGGACACCAACGTGCACGCACAGGCTCAGACATGCACACGCACGTGCGGGCAGACACCAACGTGCACGCACAGGCTCAGACATGCACACGCACGTGCGGGCGGACACCAACGTGCACGCACTCCTCTAACGTGCACACACGTGCACACGCACACACTCCGGTCAGCAGTGGAGACCACTACGAAGCGGATGGCTGTGAGCGGGCGCCTGCATGGGCAGCTGTGGTGCCGCGAGGCTGCCCGGGCACCCGTGTGGACAGGTGGGGCGTGCAGCCGCCGGGGCAGGGTGCTGGACGCTACTCAGGGCCTGCAGTGAGGGCGGCGTCTGCACTTCTGCAAACAGCTCCTGAGCGGCTCCTCAAAGAGGAAGCGGCCTTGGGGTCAAGTTCTCCTGATGCAAGCTTTCCCCGGAGCGCGGCAGCTCAGCTCTGGGCAGAGCCGCTGAGCAGGAGAGGACAGGGGCTTGGGAGAGGGGCCCAGCAGCGTCGCCCACTCTTTGGTGGAGCCTGGGGGTCCCCAGCCCCCCAGGTGGGGGTGCAGGCGCAGAGCCCCCGTGCGCTGCCCGCCCTGCGCCACCCACTGAGGGAACGGGATCCGCTCTGCCCCTCGAGGCAAGGCGATTCTCCTCCGAGGGCCCTTCTGGAAGGCAGCACGCCCAGAGGGGAGTCCGGGAGGGCACCGGCCAGGGAACAGCAGCTCCGAAGAGCAGCACAGGGCTGCGCGCCGCTTGCCGCCCACCAGCCCCGTCACCTCCTGGCTCTCGGGGACCAGTCGCAGAATGCAGATTTATGGCGCCGACCCCAAGGAAGCTTCCCAGAGCAGCCTCCAGGCTCTCCGTTTGGAGACATTCGTGCACGGGGCAGGGGCTGCGAGATGCCACCGCGACCACCTCACTTGCTGGGCCACGACGTAAGTGACCACGGGGCCCCAACAGCACACCGTGCAGCAGGTTCCCCGGCACACCTGGGAGCGCTGGCCGAGCCGAGGGCCTGCTTTGCAGGCAGCGGCCTGGACAACCCCACACCGGGCCACGGCCGGGCCGCGTGGCCACTTAGCTCTGCTCACACGGGGCACGGCCGCCCCCAGGCAGCTCGAGGCCTCGCTTTGTTTGCCTCCAGGTTAGGGCTCAGGAGGCAGGGAAGGCGGGGCGAGTCCTGGCTCTGGGAACCTGCCCCTGCCCCTCAGGCCTGCCCTCTCCCCCGTCCCTGCCCCCTGCCCAGTGAGCTGCAGCTCCTGCAGCTCGAGGCGGTGTTCCTGAACGCCCTGGGTGCATGGGGGAGAAGCTGGTGGACGGGAGGTCACGGCCCGGCCTCCCTGGGGGGGACACACCCTGTGCCGGGGGAGGATGGTCTCCTGGGGACAGGCTCTTGGGAAGGGCTGGAGGGAGGCGCTTCCTCTCCCTGCCCCACCGCAGCTCCCGGCACGGAGGCTCCAGGGCCTTGGGTGGTGTGAGAGCACAGGCCGGCCCCCTCGTGCCCCTGCCCAGGGCTCCACCAAGGGGACAGCACGGCCAGCTGCAGGGCCCGGCTCGAGGCAGCTCGGGGGCCTGGAGGAAAGGCCGCCTGGGGGGCTTAGCCGCTCCTTGGCGCTGCCCCCCCCATGCCCCAGCTCTGCTCTCCACGCCAGGTCTCAGGGCGCCCTGGGGGGTGGGTGGAGGGGCCGTCCGAGGCGGCAGGGGAGGAGGCGTAGAGCTGACCAGGACTGAGCGGTCAAGGCTCGAGAGGGCTGGGAGCACGAGGCAGCCCGAGCGCATGGTCCCTGAGAGCAGCTCGCCGGAGCTCCCGCCCTCTCCTTTCCCGCCTTCCTTCCCGAGGTCTGCACAGGGCCCTGACGCGCCTCCGGGCTCTGCGGCTGCCCCGAGGCCCCCGGCGCTCCCCTTGGCCTGAGCCGCCTCAGGCCCAGACTGGTGAGGGGCGCGTGGGCATCTGCGGCTGATTTCTTTCTGGCGGAATGACGTGCTCGGCGAGCCAGCTCGCTCTGCCCACCCGCTGCCCTCGCCCCCGGGCAGCCTGCTGGGCTGCCGGCCCTGCTTCCTCTCCCCGTGTCTCCCGCGAGCAATCCCCCGACCAGTGGGCAGCGCGCCCAGCCCCCTGCCCGGCCCCATCGGCTACTGGCTCCACCCGGCTCACCAGACAAGGGACGGGACCCTCACAGTGAGGCCGCGGCCCTGGGCCCTGTGCACAGCAGGCGAGCTGCCTGGGGGGGACCCTGGTTGCCTGGGAGGTCCTGGATGTGGGGGTGGGGGCCTGGCTGCCTGGGGGGCCTGGCTGCCTGGGGGTGGTCCCAGCGGCCCTTGCACACCTGAGGCCTCAGGGCAGTGCGGCAGCCCCGGCCTCTGGGCCCACAGGCTGGCGCCTGCCCCCGCCACAGCACAGCCCGAGCCTGGCTCACCTGACGCCCATCTTGCAGTCCATGACGCAGGGCGAGTCGAAGTCGGCCAGCAGGTCATCCATCTGGTTATAGCGCTCCCCGTCCTTCACCACGTCGCCGTGGTAGGCAGGCACGAAGGGCCGCAGCACGTCAGCCATGAGCCTGTCGAGGCAGCGCTGCTCCGACTCGCAGTGCTTCTTCAGGATCCTGCCGTTGGCGGCGGCCTTGAAGCTCCCTGCGGGGCGAGGGGGGCTGGGTTCCCAGGCTGTGGCTCCCACCCGACGTGGCCCGTGCGTCTCAGCGGGTAAGCTCAGGCTCTGGCAGGCCAGGAGGCCCCGAGCCCACGAGCGCTTATGGGGGCTCCCCACGCACAGCCCTGGGCTGGCGTCCAGCTCCCCGGGCCCCGCCCACCTGAAGACGGGGCCACACCAGGACTGGCCGGGGCTGGGGGTGAAGGGAGAAGACCCACGTGCGACACGGGGCGGGCGCCATGGCCTGGGGGCTGCCGCGCCGTCGCTGTGGTCCCAATGCCCGTCGCCACCTGCTTCTCAGCCCCTCAGGAGGAGCGGCGAGGGGCCAGGGCCCTGGGCCAGGCCGGGCAGGAGAGAGCTGAGCGGTCAAGGACGCCCCGCCTGGCCCTTTCCAGCCACGCCCGCAGGCCAGCATTGCCAGGGTGCCCACCCCAGGTGCCGAAGTGGCTGGGGGCGAGAGAAACATCACCCTCACGCTGCGAGGAACCTGCAGGCCACGAAGGACCCCAAGGACGGTGCAAGCTGAGGACCCCGCATGGACCGGGCAGCACCGGGGCTGCCTCTGTCGCCGAGCGCTACCTGGAGACCGCCTTGCAGAGCCAGAGCCCCGGCCCCCTCCGCCTGCACCTCCCGCCAGCCGCGAGCTCCCCTGGGGGGAGGCTGCACCTGGGCTGCACCCTAGGACCCCGCAACACGGGCGTACGGCGGGTGCTCGGGAAGCAGTTAGCTCTGCCTCTTTGTCCAGGGTCACAAACGGTGGATGAGCTGTAACGACTGTTGATTTCATGTTTTATTGAGTGAAACCGGCCGAGACTGAGAGGGAAGGTAGGAGACTGGAAGAGCGACGGGGGGAAAGGCCACGGCACGGATCCTGGAGATGGCAGCTCGTCTGTAAGGCAGCGCTAGAGCCACACCTTGCGAAGTCGGCTGCGGCTTCAGGCTGCAGAGCCTCGCAGGAGCCCCCCAGCTCCTCCCTGGGGAGCTGAGCCCCCGCTGTGCCTACCTGCGTGTCCGGCCAGCTGGATCCAGGGGTACTTCTTCTTGAAGGACATGACAAAGGGGGACCAGTGAACCACGTTCTTTATTTTCCTCCATGATTTGCTCTAGAACAAGCACACGGAAAGCTGCCGTGAGAGCGAGCACCACTGTTTCTGGTTAGTGAATTCAAGGCAGACGACGGTGCAGTCTGAAATTATTTATGAATCCCAAAAGAAAAAGGTTATGTTTGCAAACGAATCTGCTTCTCTGGGTATGACACCCTTTGACTGTATTAAATCCAAAGGACTTAAAGTTTAACTGCGGACGGGGTTCTGTCGGTAAGGTGTAACGCAGGTCAAGTCCCTGCCCCCTTGGTGGGCCAGGACTGAGTGGGGATACTCAAGACGACACGCGGGAAGAGAGAAGAGCCTGACACAGGAGCCCTGAGATGCAAGCCCTGTGCCAGCCCGCAGCTG
>JAQZBX010046704.1:0-20698 GCA_029593785.1 Cabassous unicinctus | reverse complement strand
AGAGAGCACTAATGGTTTTTGTCCATGCAATTTCCAGGATGGCC
The DNA here is from genome assembly GCA_029593785.1 of Cabassous unicinctus. Lineage (NCBI taxonomy): Eukaryota > Metazoa > Chordata > Mammalia > Cingulata > Chlamyphoridae > Cabassous > Cabassous unicinctus. Next base: position 20,654 of record JAQZBX010046704.1, on the reverse strand, counting down.
AGCAGATGGCGCTAGTCAGCACACCTTTCCACCCAGGTGTTTCAGTCTCGGCTTTCTTGTGTTCCTGTGTTGAATCTTCAGATTGCAGATTCAAAGTGAGCTCTGCTGGCCGAATTCACTGAAGAAAAGCATGCTGACCTCCCTTCCTTTTCCCTTGAAACAGCTGACAGGGAGGAAGATGCCCATTCCCCTCTCAGCTGCAGTGAGCCAGGTGTTTTACCCCAGCTTAATATCTTGTGGATGGGGAAGGGGACCCCTTTCCGGCTGCCACGAGAGCTTGGTAACTCACATTTGTTGTTTCGGCTTCTTCTGTCTGTCCCTCATCCTCCCAGGAGTTTTGTAGCACTGTCCTGGTCTGCTGACCCCCAAAGCAGGTCCCTTGGACAGCTTTTGGCTCTTTCTCTGTTGTTTTTGTGAGAGCATTCAGTTCTGCCTGTTAGTCTATCGCCATCTTCCCCAGCCCTTTTGTCTGCATTTCTAACAAGCTCCTAAGTGATTGTGATGCTGTTGCTGCCTGTCCAAGGACTATACTTTGTTGACACTGTTCTTGACCAGTGTCTCTGATTTAATGTACATTTGAATCATGGAATCCTATTCAAATGCAGGTTCTGCTTTACTAGGTCTGGGAGTGGGTCTGAGACTTAGCATTTCTAACAAGATCCCAGGTGATGCTAATGCTGCCCATCCATAGATTACATTTTGAGTATCCGTGTCATCAATGGCCATTACCAATCAGAGGTGGCTTGTGAGGTGAAATCAATCTACCATCCCTGACCTAGAACCAAGGTTTCCTTGATCTCAAAGGTTTCTAAAAACCATCCCACAGACTAGAACCAGACTACTTACACAATATTCAACAGAGAAACTTTCTTAAAATTTAGATTCCAGAGCCCCAAGTTGAGAAATTCTTATTCATTGGGTTTGGGGCCTGGGGCCTGGGAATCTACTTATTAGATAACTATTTTATCAATTCTGAAGCACAGTTCATTGTGGGAGCCACTCTTTTATACATCACAGAAGATGTGCAGGTGTTCTTTTTGCATTCATCTGCTCCTTACACAAGCATTCTATCTTATCAAGGGACAAGTATTTGCACTGACCTTTTACATTTTGCTGGTACTGTGGGCCATACAGAGATGAATCAGGTATGGATCCTACTTCTCTAGACGTGATAATATGGTGAAAGTGATTGACAAAAACATACATAATCACCACCTCTAGGAAGTCAGAAAAGAAAAAAAAAAAATCTCCCTTCTCCTTTTCTGAATCTTCCTCCCTGGAAGTTAAATCCAAACCATTTACTCAAAGGGAAATTTCCAATTCCAAATAGAAATCTCATAAATGCTCAGAAATATCAGAATGCTGGTTTTCTAGATAACATTAAATGTTAATAAGGGCTTTGCACCTTGGTTGTGTTCCCAGTTATTAACAAGGCCTGTAAGTATAATACAAAATGTTGTTCATTACACAGCACATACAACAGTGGGGAAATGAATGCCACCTAAAGAACCATCACTTTTTTCATCCCTTGACTTTGGGGGAATTTCAATTGGTAGCCTTAATGATGAGCAGCTATAGATTTTGCATTTTAAGTAATGTGCCAATTGCAATCTTGTAATAGCATTCTTGTTTTCCCAAAATCTTATTCTATCTAGTTTTCTGTACAGGATATAAAAATCATGAAATGCTAATAATGTAAGTGATATGTTTACCATCTGCTGGACGGTGCTATTTACTGGATTCTGAAAGAACCGCTTGAGAAAACAGAATAATGGAAAGGAAAAAGAACTGTAATCAACATAAAAGGACTTTTGAAAGGGAGAACTGAGACATCTTTCAGGAGTGACCTTTCTAACACTGATATTGGACTGGGACTCTAATTGTCCATCACTCTTTTCAATGGTCAATATTCTGTTCACCACAACTCATTCTTTGAATATCATTGATCCCTTTAACAACCCGGCTGGCTATCACTCCTTGTAAGTTACAAAGTTAGTGACATTCCTCTCACCCTGCTTTGTGGTTCATTGTTAGGCAATCTCAACGTTCTATGTATTAATGGATGCAGACTGGTTAGTGAAGTAGAAAATTCCTCTGGTAGGAAAGAGGGATTTTTAGGCAAGATATCATAATGGTTGAAGGAAAGCCTGGCTATAGAGTGGAAGCACCATTGCAAAACTTTACCTCCACTTTCAAGGAAGTTGGGTCAATGCATTGACCATACATTAAGCAGGCCCTTGATTTTGTTTTCCTTTACCTGCTGCACGGTGGGGGGTTTACAAAGATACTGATGCAAAAGAGAACCCAAGTTATATCACCCTCATAGATCTAAAATCCGGATCATAGAATTCCAAGGATTGGAGAGAATTCCAGAGATGGAGGTGTACTTTGCTTAAGTCTTGTCAGAAATAGGAATGAAATGACAATAATATAAATTTATTCTTCCTTAGGATGATGCTCAATTTGTTCAAATAAGTTCAGATCCTGGCTCTTATCAGATTTATGCCTTTAGGAAATCAGTTTAATCTCTAGGGCCCCCATTCTTATTCTTAGTTTATGATTATAACAACATCTACCTTATAGAATTGTTTGGAGAATTAAATGAGATACTATTTAATGAAGGGTAGTTATCATTATCATGATGATATTGGTCAGTGTGATGATGGTATGCAACTTACTGAATAAGAAATCCTTATAATTTCTAATTAAATATTTTACAAGAGGTTAGCATTTTAAAGTTTATACATTGTCCCCTTTCATTCTTACAATAGCCATATATGGTAGGCATGATAAATATTTTAACTGAGGTTTTACAAATGAGTAAATTGAGACTCAGGAACGTTAAAGGGAAGAATGAGTGTAAGTTGACAGTCTTATATATTACAAACAACTTAAAGCTGCACAAGGAGAAATGATGTTACGAGACTAGAACACTCATTTTCTGGTTCAGTGCTTTTTCACTATACCATGTTGCCCTTCAGATTATCTTTATACAATACTAAGGTTTTATTTTTACTGTCTTGTAAAATCAAGGACTCCAAAAACAGCCTGCAACATCAAGCTCTAGAATTAGTTATTTAAGATGTTTTGATTTTCCAGGGCACCAATATTCACATTAACCATTCTAATGAAGCATTAGCTACTGTTGTGAGAGGAAGATCAAGAGAATACAATTATTATATTTAATTCTATTTATAGCACAATAGTCATAAAGACAATTGCAACCAACTTAGAGTTCATATTCAGATTATTCAATTATGTGGGCCATTGTGGCAAGATGTAATTCCTGAACACTTACTTTTTCACACAGACTCTATCATCAGCTTTAAAATTCAATACGGGTATGAGGACCTTTTATTTAATGCAACAGCTTCCTTGGGAAGTTTTTATATTGGTCTGAAGACTCAAAGTGTAGCTGCATGTGTGGTGCCAGTATTCTGTTACTTTGATTTCCATTGAAATAAGTTATCAATATTATTTCTGATCCAGAGAAGTGAGTGGAGTTGCTTCGCTATCTTTTTGTTCCTTTTCCTGATCATGATAAACACGGACAACAGGTATTGAGCACTTATCTATTGCTCAAACTCTGTTCTGAGTACTCTGCATATTTGTGCTTAATCCTTCCAGCTACCTTATGGGGCAGTTACAGTTATCATCCCTCATTTTACAGATGAGAAACTGAGAAGCAGGGACTGTTCAGTGACTTGTCCATGGTTACCCAGCAGGTAAATAGTAGAATTAGGATTCATACCCTAGTTCTTCAGCTCTAACACCCATTAGCTAAGAGACTAGGTGAAGCTGTCCTTCCTGACATGATATAAAGCAAAGCTGTCAGCATCTCCTGGTACAGAAACCTGTTCTGGTCCTGGTGTCCTGTGAGACCTTACAACCATACCGCTGACATTACTTGGTTTCTTTCTCATCAAAATCATCATAATCACCCATTTGTGCATCAGTATAATGAAAACTATTAAGTTTAGATTAATGTGTACATTCTCTCTTTAATGCTGTAGGTAGCTATTTTTCAATGACATAGGATGGATGGCAGGTTACATCCATCTTTCCTACTTACTTCCCTACCTTTTTTCCATCCTCCATTTTCTTACTCATCACTTTTAACACTTACTATGTGCTAAGTGCTCTGAGCGCAATGAATTGGCTTAACAACTGGAATTTATTGGCTCACAGTTTTGAGGCTAGAAGGTATGCTTCCTCCTAGGGTTGGTAACATTCTGGCTGGCCAGAAATCCTTGGGTTCCTTTACTTTCCCCTCACATGGTGATGTTTTCTCCTTTGTCTTCTGGGTTCCTTTGACTTCCAGCTTCTGGCTCTTCCCTGTGGCTTTTTCTTCATTAGGACTCCATTCTTATGGCCTGGTCCCATTGGCCATACTTTTACTAAAAATAACATCTTCAAAAGGTCCTATTTACAATGAGTTCACACCTACAGGAATGGATTAAGAACCTGTTTTGTTTTTATTTTTCTGGGATAAATAACTCAATCTGCCACATAGGGTAAGGTGGATCACAGGAAATTAGTGAGTTTATATGAAAAACCTTCTGAAAATCCAGTTTCATCAGCAAATATATGGCATAAAAAGAGGATAAGAGGTAACCATCACAGATTAAAAATTGATAGAGACATGTCAACCAGATACAATTATGTGTATCTCATTTGGGTCCTGATTAAAAAAAAATAACTGAAAAAGTTACCAAGTCATTGGGGGGAAATTGGACAAGGGCTGGTTGCTAGACAATATTAAGGATTCATTTGTAATTTTGTTGGGTGTTGTATTAGTCAGCCAAAGGGGTGCTGATGCAAAGAATCAGAACTCTGTTGGCTTTCATAAAGGGTGTTTATTTGGGGTAGAAGCTTACAGTCACAAGGCCCTAAAAAGTCCAACTCAAGGTTACTTCCTTACCCAAAGTCTGTTGCCACATGTTGAAGCAAGATGTCAGGCAATGTCTATGAGGGTTCAGCCTTCCTCTTTCCTCTTAAGGCTCTGTGGTCCCAGCTTCTTCCAATCTCAGCTGTAGGCTGGCATAAGGCTCATCTCTCTTCCCAGGGCTCATTTCTTTCAGAGCTCAGCTGCTCTGTTCTCTTCACAAGGTCAGCTGTAAACTATCAGGCTCATCTCTCTTCCCGGCCGCAGGGTCCTCTGTGTATCTACGTTTCTCTTCTTCTGTCTGTCTGCTTTTTGTGCATTTACTTCCATGTGAGAGTGTCTTTTATCAGTCCAAGGGGGCTGGAACTCAATGCTCTAATGACATGGTTGAAGCAAAGCTCTAATCTTAACCTATTTTAATCAGACATCTCAGCTGAATCTAATACAATCAAAGGGTATCACACTCAGAGAAACAGACCAGTTTATAAACATAATCAGTATCTCTTTTGGAATTCATAAAAAATATCAAACTGCCACAGGTGTGATAATAGTATTATGACTCAGGATAAAAGGAGAGGGTGTCTGGGATTTGCATTAAATATTTCAGATTTGCCTTAAAATTTCAGCCAATAAAGTGAGAGCAAAGGGATGAAGCAAGAATGGCTGAAAGTTGATCTTAAGAATGAAGCACAGTTTTATGAATTAGGTGACTGAGATATGTACCACAAAAATGATAGAGCAGTATCAGGGTAGGGTAAGGGGATAGTGAATGAGTCCGTTTTAGGAAATAGCTGGAGATTCCAATGGGCCATCCAAGAGGGGATTGTTGGCTATCTGGCCCAGGAGTACTCTTCACTGAAGAAAAAGTTGTCACTGAAGTTTCAGCTCTGAGTTTGAAAGAGATCAGATAGGGGGAACATTTGGAGTGGACAAGAGAGCTAGCAAAAGCTGGAGACCATCAACATTCAAAGATATATGGAAACCCTAGGGGATGCTCAATAGGATTAACGAGAGGAAAAAAGAAGAAAGCTCAAAAAATATAGGAATTTGTAAAATGCATTTTAAAATTTTCATTTGGAAAATATTTTCTGAGAACCTACCCTCTAGGTGCTGGAATTGGGCTATTGAGAATCCATTGCTGACATCCTCCTGGGGTTGCTGCAGTGAATGTTAGAGGATGAGTACAACAGTACAATAATGCAGAGCAATCAACACATTGACTATTTACTCTTAGAAGGGATTGGAAAAAGAAGATGGTGAGGGAAATTTGAGAGAAAATTTCTCTCCTCCTGTGCTGATGTAACAAGAGGAGACAGTCTCAACAGGAGAGCTAGGCCCCTTGGCATCAGGTTTTTGACAGGGCCATCTTCAGTGCTCTACGGTTAGAATAAAGGCTCATTGCATTTCAAACGTGGAAACACAGTAGTGGAAGGGCCCTGCAGTCAACAAGAGTGCAAAGAAAAATACCGGAGAGCAGTCATTGCTGGGGCTGAGAATTAAAAGTGACCTGCTTTCATATTTCCTTGGGCTCCGCTGCCCAAGTGGAGACCCTATTTGCCAAGTCTCAGCCCACAGTTAATTTACTTTCTTTGCTTTTTTTCCCCTTACTCCTGAATTGAATGATCACTTTCGTGAAAAACCGCATGTGTAATGGAAACGCTGACAGAAGCTGAAGTGAAGTGTGGCAGCCCAAATGAGGTTCCTATTATCGCCGTATTACGCGAGGAACAGGCTTCTCTTTGGCCTTCATTCATCACCTGCTAACTATGAAAACCTAATCGAGCAGCTTTGTTTTAATGGCGACCGTTAGGTCCTGACCTCTGCTGCTCCCCCACCCTGCTCCAAAGCAAACGGATGAGTTCCATTTGGGGTTGGCAATCACAGTTAGGGGCAACGAGATCTTTTTCATTGCGTTTCTGGGGGCAGAGAGCATTAAGCACTGCCCTCTGTCCCTTGAAGTCAGAAGCAGGCAGCCTGGCCAACTAGGCCAGAAACAAGGCGCTCACACTTTGCACTGGGCCTCCTGCTAGTCATTTTAAAGCTTCCTCCGGACATTTCTGTACACATTTTGACTGTTTTAAAAACATACCCAAGGAAAGTAGTTTCATAGTGGATGTACCCTGGCAAGCGTTGCTTCTATTTAGGGCAATTTATCTCTCCCTCTGCTGTGCCCTGAAGCAAGGCCCATTCATGAAATCTAATTATACCTGCTTATTTTACTGGAATGAAGGACATTTTTAGATCTTTCACTAGATACACTTCTTCTTTCTGGAAGGTTTTGTTGTATTGGTGATGGTGAAGGATTTTTTTTTTTTTTTTGGTTTATATGTGTGTGTGTTGTTTTTTAAAAATGATTTTTACTTTATTTTTTTGAGAGCCATAAAATGATTCCAAGCCTTTTTGTATTTTTTAAACACCAATTCTCACAGGAAACTGTCCATGATCCGATCAATCCAATGCCTTTACATTCCAATTCCCTTTAGCAAGAGCTCCTTTGCTCTTGATATTCCCATTACTTTGCTCTCTGGTCATGCACGCTTGCCTCGCCTTGCACGGCCGAGAGTTCATGGCTGAGAGTTCGCGGCTGTTTCTAATCCCCGAATTAGCAGCAATAGAAAAATATGCTCCTTGAGGTAATGTGCTTCCGCATATGCTACTGCTCACTGGTCACCGCGCAGAACGGAGCGTGCTTCTACCCACGTGTGTGTGATCCCTGTCATTGCTACAGGCACGGAAAGAACATCTATTTTTTTAAGCAGCTTTGCTAACATGGAGCTATCCTTGGGCTTATTTGTGTGGAATCCAAAGGAGTCAGTGAAAGCAGAATTAAGGCAAATAAAAGCAGACTCCAGGCAACTTTCATTTCACTGGCCCAGCTTGCTGGAAATTAGGCCTCTGGAAGATTATGCCACCGTTTTCACGGAATTAGTGTGGCTGTTTGTCAAGCGAAACTAGAATTCTTTTACTGGTATTCTTACCCAGCCCACGTTTTTAATGATGTCTCTTCTCTATTTCTCATCCAGACATTTTTTCCCTATCTGCTTTCAATGCTAATGTCTTTCCATCTTGTTTTTCAAATTAAATATCGTACTTAAAATATTAATACCCCTGCTCTTTGATTCTTTGTTTATTCATCTTATGCAAAACACAACGGTGAGGCCTCCATCTGTACTAAATGCTCCTGTACCAGCAGATTCCATGACTTATTAATGACTGTTTCATGGGTTTAATATAATCATGCAATTCTTATTCAAAAATGCTCTGCTAGTACTACCCTGAAGGAGAAAAATGAAATGTGCCCTTCTTTTCAAAGAAAAAATGACTTGTCTTGTGAAGACCATTGTAGAAATAAATAAGTATTGAAACTAGGTTAATTTCCTTCAGTCTCTAAGAAAGTTAGCTCATGTCTTAAAGTATTTGGGATACGTACATTTAAAATATTTATTGAAGTATAAACTGCATACCATAAAAGTACAGCTCAGTGAATTATCACAAAGTGTGTTACCATCACCATGGTCAAGAAATAGTATATTTGTAAAGTGCCTGTTCGTGCCTCTTGCCCGTATTCTATCATGCTGTTATTGCTTTTCAAACTGATTTGTTTATATACATTCTTTATGTGCTCCAGACATGAATCCTCTGCTCATTAAATGTGCTTATATAAGCCCGTTATGAAGGCTGCATTTTCACCCTTTTAATGGTGACTTTTGATGGATAGAAGAAATTCATTTTAACGTAGTTAAAAATATCACTCTTCCTTGATGGTTAGTGTTTTTTGAATCATATTTTTCAAACTCTCCCCCATCCCAAGTCATGAACATAGTTTCTGTGCTTACCTTCTAGAAGCTTTACTGCCTGTCATTCACAGTTAGATCTACATTCATCCAGAAATTGATTTTCATGTTAGTGTGAGCTAGGAGTCAACTTCAGTTTTTCCATATGGATAGCCAACTGATCCCACACCATTTGTTGAAAAGAACATTTTTTTGGCATACATATTTTTTAAACAAAATTTAAAATTCGAATGAATTTTATGCATACCCACACACCTTGAAGTAAAGGCAGGATTATGTCTTTGAATTATCACCTTACTTTTGCTAAGTCCAGAAGATTGATACCTGGCTGATGCATGCTCACCCTGACACCCATGCCCTGCTATCACAGATAATTTATTGAGCACCGTATATATAAGGGATACTTTTCTTGGTGTTAGAATGCATCAGTGAACAAAATGGAGCTTAAATTCTATTTGGGGGAGACAGAATAAGTAAAAGTATGCAGTATATTATGTCAGATACTGATAAGTGTTATAAAGAAAAATAAAGCAGAATAAGGAGATGGAGGGATAATAGAGATGAACCCTTCTGATTCCATTTACAGCCTATAAGCTTATAAAGTATTTTCAATAATTAAAAATAATTATTTTGTTCTTCATCACAAAATCCTCCAGAGTTCAGTCATGAGTTCCATTTCACTGATACAGAAAATTACTCTCCCACAGCATCCTAGTGTGGTACTCAGTAAGGACATGATAGAATGTTTGGATTTTATGCTGACAGCAACAGGAAGCCAATCTTCTTTGTTATTACTGGACCTTACTATGCCTTCATTCTTATAACCATCTTATCCTGATGTTTGTTCAGAGAAGCTTGAGTGTAGTAGGGTTTATATCTTTCCATCACCAAAATCTCAAATTCTTGTAGAGTGCCTGGAATATAACAAGCATTCAATAAATGTAAGCTCGATTCATTTATTCGTTCAATGAATATTTATTGAATGCTAACTATGTGTCAGGTGTTATTCTAGGCACGAGGTAAAGGAGTGAACAAGACATGGAAATCCTCGCAATTATGGGAGCTTTATCCCAGTGGGGAAAATGACAATAAACAAGGAGATATAAAAACATAGATTTTTACATAGTAAAGGGGGCTCGAAGAAAATGTGACAAGGTAATATGGAAAGTAACTGAAAATTATAGGGGCTCCTTTAGATAAGGTGGTCAAGGAAGACCACTCTGCAGAAATGACATTTGGATACTTGCACAGCTTTAAATAGTGAGAAGGGGGAAGCCATGCCAAGATTGGAGAGAAGCACATTTCAGGGACCTGCAAAGGCCTAAGGTGAGAACAGCTTGCTGAGTTGGGAGAAGGGAAAAAAGACCAGTTGGCTGGAGAGTAAGAAAAAGAGTGGTATGAGATCAAGTGTGGTATGATGTTGGCATTTTATTCTGAGAGTCATGGGAAAGCACTGGAATATTTTTAGGGGGGACCTGGCATGGGCTGCTTTATATTTTATGAAGCCCTCCCTGGCTTCTGTGTGAAAGATGGATAAGAATTGAAGCAAGCGGAACATTTGGAAGGCGGCTGAACTAGTTCAGGGGAGAGATGATTATGGCTTGGATCTGGTGGTAGCAGGGAAATTGGAGAGGAATTGTTGGATCTGAGATGTTTCAGACGTTGAACCTTCAAATTTTACAAAAGAATTTCATTTACAAATAGAATGTGTGAAATGAGGGGGAAAAAGAGCAATTATGATGCATCTTTGGGTCTTGACTTGAGCAACTGGACAGGTGATAGTGCCATTAATTAAGGCTGAGCAGACAGTGAAAGAAAAGATTTGTGGAACAAACTGAAGAATTCTATTTTGCTCAGGTTAAATTTGAAATGACTATTAGTCATCTAAGTGGAAATGAATAAATACATGAATGAGTAGACCATTGAACTTGTCCATGATAGATAAACAAGTAAACATATAGAAAAGAAAGTAAAAGAACTAGTACACCCAGGTGTTTTGACTCTAAATTTAGGATATTTATACATTATACTACCACAACAAAGAGAATTTTCCATTGAATTCTAGTTTAAAGTATTATGGAAAAACAAAATAAATACTCTTGTCAAAAAAAAAATCACCTCTGGGATATTTTATATACTAAGTCCCTTGATGATTTACTATCTATCTATCTATCTATCTATCTATCTATCTATCTATCTATATATACATCAAGTCACTGAGAAATCCTGCAGGGGGAAAAAAACTTCTTTGGCTTCATTTAATCCCATATTAAATTTATCACATTTATTTTTTCAAATAAAAATATTAGATTTTCCAAATTTAATTTTTTTTCTTAGATGAAAGCCTGTTACTATTTCACAGTATTAGTATTAATGCTCTATGGAATAATCTTTGGAAAAAGCTGTTCTTTAACCTGCTGTCATGTCAACATGTAAAAAATATATAGTGTGCAGTAGAGACTCCATCCATCACCTTACCAAAATACTCAAAAAATATGCAACCAGAAAATATTATTCTTATTCAAATGTGTCTATTTCTGCAATCTTATACAAGTGCTAAAATGTCTTTTAACTACCCTTTCTCAAGGGCAGTTCCCCTGTGTTATAATTGAAAATTAAGAGTTTACAGAACCATAATTAAATTGTCCCCTTTGAACTTTTGTTGACTGAAGTTGCATATTAACCACATCCCACTCAGACCAGGAGAAGCAAGAAATATTCTGAACACCAACTGCTTCAAAATAACATAACAAGCTTTGACAGTTTCCTAATTACCTGACTACACAGTAGTTAAAAACTCTTTAATACTATAGCAATTCTCTTCTTTGCACATAAGTCAAAAGGTATATCTAATTTGCTATTTAATTGATATCTATATTGCAGCTTTAAAAAGAATGCATACTCCCCCAAAATGTTTAACCATTAATTTATAACCTTTGATCTGCATATGAGAAATAATTAAGCAAAGAAATGACTCATGTTAGCAACCATTGTAGGTTAAGAATAGATAAATCTGAAAACTGCAACTCAAAATTAATTTAACCCTTTAAAAATGCTCTCTTTTCTCCTCAAATTAAACTCACTTTCCATGTAATAGCTATATATTCTTGCATGTTTTATTTCACTCCTGTTGGCTTTATTTTTCTAAATAAAGGGGAGAAAATGATCTTAGGGTCATTGTGGACATCAAATAAAATGATGCAGGTAAAAACGTAGCGTTAGAGCAGGATTTGGCCCATAAAAAATGTTCAGGAAATATTAGCTTTTATCTATCTCAGTTGTGAAGATCTTTAAATTGAACAGAAATATGGGCTAAATATATATCTATTGAATTGAATTAACTTGAGCTCACATTGAGGACCCCTTATTATGTTAGTAAAATAAGAGGTATTTAGAACCAGCCATAGACCAAAAGATGTTGTCTAGCCTTAGACATAATTCGCCGGGAAACCACGGACAATTAGTGGATCTAGAAGGTGCTCTGAGAATAACATTATAGCTCCCACTTACAGAGTACTTTTTATATGCCTGGTGCTACTCTTGCCTTGTGCATACATGATCTCTGTCAAACTCCACAACCACCCTGTGAGACAGGATGTATTGTTGGTCCACTTTGCAACAAGATCAACAATAACAATTAGTCTAACAAATTAGTCCCAGATACTCCAAGGAACTTACCTGAGACCAAAGAGCTAATAAGTGGTGGGCGTAGAGTTTGACCTACTCTGTGCGCCTCCAGAACCCATACTAGAGTACTACCATTGGGAGAATCTTGTGCAAAGGAGGCACTGTGTAAAAGAGGGTGTGGAGGCAGAAGACGATCTACACATTGAGGTAGTGCAAAATTGATGTGATATCTCCATTCCCCACTCAAAGGAGACTGGATCACATTTAAGAATTTTTCAAGTATTATAAACCAAAAGGATGTTTATGTCCCTAAAACCTTAAATCTCACTAGACTGAATACTTCTTTCCAAATCAGCACATGCTTATTTAGCAAACCCTGGATTGGCTACCATACAAGGAATAGCAGAAATAAAATGAATTGCCCTGCCTTTAAAAAGCTAGTAGCCTAGGGAGGAAATAATACATTACAGGGCATGTAATATTTTCTCCATAAATATATGCTAGGTGGCTGCATGAATGAGATACTTTTAGATCAATGCAGCCAAGAATATAACCACTGGGTAAAATATGAAGTAAGAGCAACCATTCTTGAGGGAATTGAAGGAAGAATCTGGCCATTTGGGGAAGGTATTTTAGATGAGATAGCTCTCTGGGTGGGATTAGACTAGGTAAGCTAATTGGACAGTTTAGCTAAATTTGTACACAAGAGAATGAGTAGGGCATGTGAGAGAACCCAAGGCAGTCTCCTGCCTGGAGTGAAATCCACCAGGAAATGAGAGAAAAAGTGAGGTTCTCAGCATGGGGAGTTTATACTTGATGGGAAAGAAGCTCTTGAAGATTTTTAAACAAATAATTTGTATGATCCCCTTGGGTTGTAAGTTTGTACAGATTCTAACAATGATTTCAGCAAAAATTTCAGAGATGTTTATTCTTCAAAATCTTTAGAAGTTTGTTCTCTGTATCTGTGCAAATACGGTTTCAGTTTTCATTCATGTCATATAGTCTCGACACCATTTTCTCTCGTAGCTGAAATAAACATAGGCCTCAATTATGGCTTTTGTCCACACACATTACATCAGATGTATATTCAAAATATCCAATTAAACATATTTAGACCACATTTGGTTGACTTGTGTATATAAAATTTTGAGTGTTCCATGAAGTTGCTCAGCCTGGCTGACCTAAAAATTTAAAGATGAGCACATTTGTCTACATATCCCCTACCATCTTCTCTATGGTTTTTACTCTCAGTCTTCTTTTGATTGTTTACCATACATCTTCCAAGAAATGTTTCAGAACCTCTGAATTTCTCATATACATGAGAATTGGGTTTTGTGTGTTTTCATAATTATTTGCCTCTCTCTTCTTTCCCAAACTTGTGAGGGCTACTAGGAAAAAAATAATCACTCCCTCATTCTCATCCATGGGTTAGATTAAAAGGCATTTCATTGATTATTTCTCTTCCACTCTCTCATGTATTCCAGAAAGCTACCTATCCAATCTTGTGCCTCCTTTAAACTGTTAGTATAAATGCAAAACTTTCTTTTTAAAATCTGCTTTAGGTTTGTACTAACAAGTGTAACCTGACAGCTATGAAAGTTTATTATAAGATTAACTACTCTGTAGACCAATGATGCTTAAAACATCATAGTTGATGGGGTGCTTTGATAATGTAATGAAAGCTATAGATCCTCTCCCAAGGAAAAAATCATCATATGCTAAAAAGACGTGGAAGCAGAATCAGGATCTTCATATGCCTTCTGACATGCATCCAGGGACACCTGATGTAGACCAACCACTTTAGTTATCTGGGGGAATGAGTAGAGTGTAATGGTAAAAGGGCTCAAATCCCATCCTCACCTCTTTCAGGCTGTGTGATCATAGTCAAATCATCTAGCCAATCCCATGATTAACATAAGCGCTTCATCTTTGGGTCTCCATAAGGACTAAATGAGATATTGCATCTTACAGGGCTTAGCTTGATGATGCCTGGTTCACATGCTTGATAAATGTTAGCTATTATTCTCTTCATAAGATATTTTTATTTATTTATTGTCTCAGGCTTTTCAGTGGGGATGGAAGTCAGGGCAAAGAAGCTGGTTTTTGGAGACCTTTGGGGGAATCGGAGGAGCAATTTCCAGGTCAAGAATTGTGGTGGGAAAGGCCTTTTTCATTTTATTTCAAGGCCCACAAAGGGGCTAGTCCTCCAGCCCTGTTATGAATGAGGTCAGGGAGAAAAGCGAACCTTGTCAAAAAGCACAAAGAAGCAGAACTTGATCAAAGCATAGAGAATCTCTCTGCAAAACTATCGATTAAGATTTAAGATTTTTTTGTTGTTGTTCATTTGCAGTGAAATACACTCAGAGGAATACTACCAAAACATACTCTCGGTAGTTAAGAAAACTGCCTCTGATTTGATTCTTGCTTGTATCTTCCCTTTTTGGTAAATGTCTTTTCTACCTTAGAATATCCTTAATTGTCAAGCTATGCAGTAAACAACAATGAAAACCCAAATTTTAAAATTCCTTGCACAATTCTCCTTGTGAACAAAGAATTGATAGAATGGTATAGTTCAGATCAGAATTATCCAATATAAGTAAAATGCAAGCTACATAGATAATTTTTAAGTTTTCTTGTAGCCACATTACAAAAAGTAAAAAGAAATAAGTGAGAGACAACCAGCAAGATGGTGGCAGAGTAAGGAGCTCCTAGCCTCAGCTCTTGTTACAGGGCAGTTAGTAATCACCCAGAGCTATCTAAATCACCTGTTTGGGGGCTCCAGGAGACCAGAAAAGCATCCTGCAACATCCTTGAAAGAATGGAAGAAGGAGATTGCCCACCCGCAGAGAAGATTTGTAAGTAGAGCCCTCCAAGCCCCGGAGGCCAGTGCCCATCCTCCACTGGCGGCACAAGCTGCCTTGGGAGCTATTCTGTGGCTAGAATTGGAAGCTCCACTTCCCAAAAATGGGAAGAAAGAGACGGCTGGGCACCAACTTTAGCTACTGATTAGTAAATTAGGTGGGCTAAAGTATAATCCTAAGAACAGCTAAAGTTTCAACCTGTTCAAGTCAGAAAGAGGCCTATATCCACCTATTTAAAGGAGATAAATTAACTTTACTGTAAAAGTATGGAAATGTATAGAGTTGATAGTAACACATTATAGTGAGTAACAGCTGGTTTATAAATGGGAATGTGGCTGAAAAGGGTAGTCTAGGGATGTAAATGCCAACTGAAAGAAAGCTAGAGAATAATCTAGGGACTGGCTAACACACTAAACCCAAAGGTGGATGGGAATTGCGGTAGATGGTACAGATGCAAGAGTGTCCTTTGTGAGCTAAGCAGATGTACATCACTATTGCAGGGTGGTGTGAATGTGGAGAAACATGGGAAAAATACAACTGGAGTGACCTATGGACTGTGGTTAACAGTAATAAAATGTAATATTCATGCATCTATGCTATAAAGATGTACTATGTTGATTAGGGGGGAGTATGGAAAGAATGTGCCAAATGTATGCTATGGACCATGGTTGATGGTAATAATCTGATGATATTATCTAATAATCTGTAACAAATGTTCTACCATGGTGTCGTGTGTTGATAGAGGGGTGTTGTATGGGAATTCTGCACATGTGCATGATTGTTTTGTAAATTTACAACTTCTGTCATAAAAATATATTTAAAAAGTAATAAGAGGGTGGGTTTGGGGAAAAATATACCAAATGTAAGATAAGGACTATAGTTAGTAGTAAGATTTTCATAATATTCTTTCATAATTTGTAACAAATGTCTCACAACAATGCAAGGTGTTGGTGGTGGGTTGATGTATGGGACCCCTGTATGATGTTATATATGTTTGCTTTCTAAGTTCACAACTTTTCCTATACACTTATTGTTTATGTATATTCATGTATAAATGATATAATAATAATAGGCTGGGTTGGGGGAAAAATACACCAAATGTAAGAAAGTTTGGTTAGTAGTAATATTTTGAGGATGCTCTATAATCAATAGTTTAAAATGTTTCACAACAATGCAAGTTATTGGTGGTAGGGTGAGGTATGAGAGTCCTCTATGATGTTGAGTATGTTTGTTCTGTAAGTTCATAACTATTACTATACACTTACTGTTTATGTAAGTTTATGTATGAGTGATATACTTCAATAAATTAAAAAAAGAAATGAGTGAAATTAATTTTAATTTTAATAATATATTTTATTTGACCCACTACCTCCAAAACATTATCATCTCAACATTTAATCAATATAAAATTATGACTAAGTTATTTTGCATTCTTATTTTACACCAAGTCTTCAAACTCCAGTGTGTGTATTATACTTACAGTGCATCTATAGTCTGACACTGAATTTTCAATGGTGAAAAATAAGTAAAATGCAGTTCTGCTAAAACAATAAAGTTGTGTTTAGAAAAAAAATATTTTATACTGTTGCCATTTAAAAATTGGTATTTAAATTAATTAAAATTAAATAAAATTTAAAATTCAGGTCCTGAGTCCCACAGGTCACATTTCAAGTGTGCAATAGCCACGTGCAGCTAGTGGCTGCTGTATTAGTGCAGGTTTATAGCAAAGAGTCCAAATTTAGGTGCGAATCTCACCTCTTCCATTTACTCACCGTGTGTCTCTTGGCAAGTCACTTGCCATCCTTGAGCTTCAGTTTTGTCACCTTCACCCAGCCCACAAACTCATAAATTTGCTGTGAGACTTGAATGAGATAACATAAATAAAGAGTGCTCTGTGAACTGTAATGTAAAATGTAAACATAAGGTATTTTTAATTTAATAATATGGAGAGAGTTAGTTATTTAGAGATTTTGAACCAGATTCCAAGACATTTGTGGAGACAGAAGGAAATCATCTCCTCTAACGATTGCCAATGATGATTATAAATCCTAAAGTTCGGATGCAGTGGGATGGTAGCTTTTTTAAGGCAATTCTTTTTCATACTTCCTGTTAGGAAAATCAATACTTTCATCTTGATTTATAAGCTCTCAAGTTGTATTTTTTAATTTTAAAAAAGATGAAGTTTTAAAAGAAGTTTAAGTGACAATATGGTCACAGTGCTGTGTGTGTGTGTATTTGGAAAAGATGCACATCAAATGGTTGAAACTCTTTACCTCCACAGAGAGGGATGGAAAGGAGAAAGACTTTCCACTTTTTTTTATTCATAGACAGACTTCTCTAGTGTTTAAATTTTGAATAAAGAACGTGCATTATTTTTGTAATAAAAATCAATACAGATAAAAAAAATCAGCTTATACAAGGGTAATGACTCATAAATGTAGACGAGATGTAGTTAATTCTCTTTGGAGAATTAGCTTCTTTATTGCTCATGAGATTTGTTAATATGGATAAATCAATAAACCATTGCAGCTTTTCATCATGGGTCTATGATGAGAGGCCATTTTTGTTGTTGCTGTCCACAGCCATTTGAAACATAGGGCAGATCTCCACCATATGGGTGTCTTCTTTAATTTCAATTTTAGCCTCTTTGGAGAATTACTGCTTATTTGGTTGAATTGCTCCCAAGATTCCCCTGAAAAGAATTTCTTTCACATATGCCTTGAAATCTCTATCCAAGTATTCCCTTGGAATTTGGTGAAAGTCCATGTAGGTGTTTTCATGCTAAACAACCACAGAAAAATAACATCAATTTTATGTATTGAGATTATCCTTGAAAAGAGTATAAGTTATCAAGCAGTTTGAAGGGCTCAGAAAGAGCATCTACTCAAAAATGTCTCCTGCAGTGGCTTTCTACCACCCAGTTCATAAGACTGTTGAACTGACTTGCCTAGGATGGATGTACTTCCTTTTCAAATAGTTCACCCATGTAACTTTATATTAACGTACCTAGTAATTACTGAATGCTTACCATTTGCAGATACTGTGCTAGATGCCCAGGATACAATGGTGGATCAACAGGAACATGACTGTTACCCTTAGGGAGCTTTTTATAGTAGAGGAGACTTGTTCTAAAATAATCCCATAACCAAATAAGAAAAATTTAAGTATGGTTAATAGTATATATATATATATAAAGGTGAGGAAAACAGTGCTATTGGAAAGTTTGAGGAAGAAATGACCTAATTAGAGAGGTCAGGGAGGACATCTCTGATGTAACTGAGATCCAAAGCATGAAAAAGGGTTAACTAGGCCATATGAGAGGAGGAAGGGTAGACTTTCCAGGAAAAAAGAACAGCATGTGCTAATGTTCTAAGGTAGAAGGTAGCATAGCACATTCAAGGAAGTAAGCCCACTTAGCTGGAGATTAGAAAACAAGCAGGGGCATAATGCAGTTTGACACAGGAGAGTTAGGCAGGGGACAAGTTCTGTCACAAATGGGGATCTTTATCCCAAGTGAAATTTCAAAAGGAACCTCTTCATTAACTAAGGTTGTTGGGACTACTTAGACCATTAATGATCTATCTTTAATCTTGAAAGCAAGCCAAGAATTAGCATGGAACCTTCTCTTTAGGTCTTCAGAACAATCAGTTGCAATTCTGGATCTTCATCCCAAGACCCTGAGGAGATTCAATTCACAACAAAATTAAATCACTGCCCCCTTCCCTTCACATTCTTTCCTGGAGATTCCGATTCCATGGATGTGGGGGCACAGCCATCTTTAACAGTTAAATAGTCTACTTGTGATTCTGATAAACAATAAAATCTGGGAACCACTGTACTAGAAATACAATTTTGTGTGTTTCTCTTTTATTTATAGATATTATCCATCTCAATGGAGTAGCTAATATCACTGGTCACTTTTGGAAAGTTTGCAGCAAGGCATTTCTCAATATCATTGAGCTCTATGATATTCTATTTTTTAAGTTTCTGGGGTTTTCTATATTATGAATATGTCTATATTTTCATATCTCTTCTTTTCCGTTCCTCCCTGTGAAAGCTTGTTTCATTATAAGTTGGTATTTCTATTCATCAAGAAGTTCAATATACCTAGGATTTTGAGATTGTGCTATTTTTATGTTGTTTCTCAACCAATAAGAATTTACTACAGTTCAAGTGCTTCCTTGCAATCAATAATATTTGTACTTTCTGAGTACTTTGGAAGTAGACAGAAATGTTTCCTCTGAGACTAAAATTAGTTAATTGGACCTGGGGATATTTTTCCCAGTCCTTATCAGTTAGTCTTTTTCTGTCTGTTAGGCAGACTGAGGTCAGGCAAAGAGAGAAGGATGAAATAGGAAGAAACACAGAAAGGTGGAGATAGTGAGCTGCTGCTTTGACTCGGGAGAGTTTTAGCTCATCTTGACCCTCACTGACCCTGAGTTCTCAATTGGATTGATAGTTAGAGCTCCCTTTTCCTTCCAAACATTATTTATTCATTACTTATGCTTATCCTTTATCTATCTCATTAGAAGATAATCTTTTCCAAAAATGCTGATTCTTTGAAATTCCAAGCTAAATCTGTAACTTGCAGTTTATTAACTTTTTATTTTAAAATAATTTGAAACTCACATAGAAGTTGCAAAAATAGTACAGAGAGTCCCCATGGATGCTTCATCCAGCTTCCCCCAATGATAGCCTTACATAACTATAGTGCAGCATCACAACCAGGAAATCGACATTGTTACAATAGATTTTATATATACTTATTTTCTTTATTTGGTGTATGGTTCTATGAAATTTTATCACATGTATAGATTCATATAACCATCACCAAAATCTGTTACATCTTTGCTTAAAGATAATACATTCAGTTGGTTAAAAAAAATCAAAACAATATTAAAAGACATTCAATGAAACATTTCAATCCTATCAAAATCTCCATTCATTGTGTTCACTATTAGTATTTTCTTGTGCTTATTTCCATTAATTTTTCTAGAAAATACAAAAAATATTTATTTTTATTTTCTTCCTTCCTTACATAAAAGTTAGCTCACTACATACACTATTCTGTGCCTTGCTATTTACACTTAACATATGTTGGAGATCTTTTCATACCCTAACAAAGAGTTTTCTTATTCTTCTCATAGGTATCTAGTATTCTGTTGTATAAACCCTGCATTTTTAATTTACTTGAACAACGTTTGAGTGTATTTCTATATCAAACAACCAAGATACAATATATTTGACAAAACAAGAGTCTCAGCAAAGCTCAAAAGAAGCTGTCCAAATATGAAGAACAAGCTCAGGGGAGGCTACCAGATGGTGAGGAGCAGAAAGAATAAAGCAGAGTTACAGGCAGAGAGTACCCTCTGCTCTTGAAGGATGGATTTGTTTTTTAATCAAAGAGAACATCACCTGAACTATTTAAGATAATGGGGTCATAACCGAGTTAAAAAGTGGCACTGGAGACTCAGCTAACACTCTGAA
>JAQZBX010046703.1:0-20696 GCA_029593785.1 Cabassous unicinctus | reverse complement strand
TATATTTTTAAAAGATTTATTTACCTCCCCCCACCCCCCGACACACACTGTTTTGTGCTCGCTATCTGCTGTGTGTTCTTCTGTGTCTGCTTGTCTTCTCTTTAGGCAGCACCAGGAACCGATCCTTGGACTTTCCAGAGTGCGAGTGAGGCACTCAATCTCTTGTGCCACCTTAGCTCCCTGGTCTGTTGTCTCTTATTGTCTCTCCTCTGTCTCTCTTTCTGTTGCGTCATCTTGCTGCGCCAGCACTCCTGCACGGGCCAACTTGCCTTTCACCAGGAGGCCCTGGACCTTGGACCTTCCATATAGTAGACAGGAGCCTAATCGCTTGAGCCACATCTGTTTCCCCTTTAGTATTTCTTGTAGGGCCACTCTAGTGGTGTCAAACTCCCTCAGCTTTGGTTCATCTGGGAATGTCTTAATCTTGCCCTCATTTTTAAAAGAAAAGTTCTGCCGGATATAGAATTCTTGATCAGCAATTTTTTTTTCCCATTCAGCACTTTAAATATGTCATCCCATTGCCTCCACGGTTTCCAGTGAGAGGGCAGCAGTTAATCTTATTGAGGCTTTCTTATATGTGACATGTTACTTCCTTCTTGCAGCTTTCAGAATTCTCTTTATCTTTGGCATTCGACAGTTTGATTACAATATGCCATGGCGTGGGTCTATTTGGATTTATCTGGCTTGGAGTTCAATGAGCTTCTTGGATGTGTCCAGCAGTGGTATCAACCCCAAAGAGTATTTGGAAATATGTGGGAGCATTTTTGGTTGATGCAATGACTGGGGGGAGGGCATGTGTGTGTTACTACTGGTGTTTAGTAAGCAAGGACCAGTAATGCTAATGTGGACCATCTGAGGTGCTACCTATGCCCCCAGTATATCTAGAACTCAATAATAAGGAATCCATGCTAGAAACCTGAGAAATTAAAACACTGGGAAGAAATAACAGAAGTCCAATGGGAGCTAGGAAATGTCCAAAGAAACATGGTTCCTCTGCCAGCAATGGTGATATTGGCCCAGATACTGTCGGGGAGGTCTGGGAAAGGACAAAGTGACAGAAACACAGATGTTGTCTCCTCTCATCTTCCCACCCAGTCAGTTTCAAAGGACGAATAGGCATCAGCTATGACAGCATATCTGTTTCTACTTACCTCTCCATCAGGGTGAGAAGAAATGAGATTAGAGGGAGGAAGGAAGGAGCTGAAGGAGCAAGTCGTGAGGATATCTGGGAGGGATCGAGTCATGACGATATCTGAGAGAAGAGAGTGCAAAGGTCCCAAGACAAGAGGAGAGAGAATGAAGTGGGATGAGTGGAAATTGGATCAAGAAAGAAAAAAGGGATGGGGTAGACAAGTGACACTTGTAGGCCACAGGAAGAACTCCAGCTTTTACTCTGAGTGAACTGAAAAGCCCATTGTCAGAAGGGCATTTGGGGATGAATAAATACATAGCAGACAGCCAGGAATGTGGGAATGTGTATACAATAAGGATTGCAATGTGGTATCCCCATGACCCATGGAGACCAGGCTAGCATGCTGCAGAACCCCATGAGCCCTGCCAGCTGACACCTGGATTTTGTGTATTTGTTTTCTCACAGAGGAAAGACCCAGAGCATACAGCAATGTCTGGGGAAGCTCTGGAGGGAATCATCCCACCTTCTCCTGAACCTGTGGGCTGCTGCTATTATGATCACTACCATTCTAGGGTGGTGTTCAATTAGGCAATTTAACAACAAAAAGCCCCACACAAGTGTAGCTTCCAATGGTAGATTCATTTTTATTAACTGGCTAATTTCACACTGCCTTAGCACGGTAGTAAGAGTGACAATCAGCAAACATGCCCACGTGCTGTGTGTTCTCTCCTCATCCCTATGCCCCCATCTTTCATCTCAGGTCACATTTCCTGTGTGTGCAGAGAAGTCACTGGTTTACTCGAAAATACTGTCCAGTGGTCTACACCTTCTCCCTATGTATGCTGCAGTGGCCTGTGGGAAGGCAGGACAGGCAACTGCTGATGTGGAGAAAGACCCATGTGGCTGCTTTCAAAATAGACTAGGCAGAGCTCCACAGAAAAGGGGCAGGCGCTCTGGACATATGAGCTGGGATGAAACAAATGTGTACCCACTGGGGAGTCCAGGAATAGCCCCAAGACTGCCGAACTACCTGCAAAACCTAGGATTTTATCTTAAAAATTAAACGAATACTGAAATTGAACCTATTTGTTTTAATGTAAAATTTCTTTCCTCCAAAAATCTTCAGGTGAAATTTTAACTCTAAGAAGAAGTGCTCTATATATCTGGTGGTTTCACATACTCTCTTGAACCTCTCTGAGGAACCGGAACTCTGGCCTTCCAGGCCCCTGTTATTACCATTGCTGCTAATCCAGACATTCCAAAGTAAAGTGGTTCATGCTTAGCCCTCCTTCTGCTTCTCAGGACCACCATGCATGGCTATGCAATATGTGCCCTGAATTATTCCAGGGCAATATGTGCCATTTACAAAGACAACTCATCTTAATTTCCTCACCTGTAAAATGGGGATAAAAATTAAAATGCATAATAGAGTTATTATATAAAATGAGACAATTTATGATAAAGGAGGTAACACAACATTGGTGAACAGTAATAACATAATAAACATTGGCTGGTATTATAAGGTTCTAATTCAGGGGTAGAAAATGAAGGTGGGGTAGAGGGTGGGAGCATTTTGAAGAAAATCAGCAAGACCAGGCTGTACAAATACTTCCTGCCACCATCATTTCAAAACAGGAAGTGCTACGCGCACCGTGCTGAAGCTCAGGTCCCAAAGGGGTTTCTTCCACTCAAGAGTCCCAGGTCACTCTTGATTAGATTAAGTGAAGCAGGGGGAAATAAAACCACCACCATTCCACTGATTACCAAGCTCATCTGGGCTTCCTCCCACCTTCTTTCCACTTTCTTTTCAAGCCAAAGGACCTAAAGTAAGAGTTCACAGTCAGACCATGCACAAGGAGGTAGCAAAACAAAATAGGAGAATAAACACTGCAAACAAACAGGTTTATATCGATGCTGGACACAGATAAAAATGATGCATCAGGGGAAACACCTGCTTCCTGAGATGAGGTGGTGCCAACCCTAAGCAATGCGGGGGCGCCAGACCTCTCAGAGCTTCCGTGGTCTCCCTGACCGGCCTGCCCAGCAAGGGGAAATAATCCTCTCATCACAGAAAGCTGATGGAGGGGATCAGGATGTTACTAAGGTACACTCAGTCCATGGGGAAGGCAGCGCACTTCTTGGCCCTAGGGCTCTGCAGTCCTTTCTGCAAGGGAGGACAATTCAGAAGTTAGTGATCTCAAAGAAAGAGAGAAAGGGGACCAAGAAAAGACTTGGTGGTATGAGGAATGATCATTTTGCTGCTTTCCTAAAATAGTTCAGAATGGTTAACCATTTCTTCCTAAAGTCTGGGTGGCAAGGATGGGAGAAAATTTCCAGTAACAGCCCTGACCCTTGAATCTGGGCTAGCCTCATACCACTGGGTTTCCAGCAGAGCCACACTGGGGCCTTTTGGTATCCTCAAAGGCCCCTAGCCTTAAACACAGATTCCTGTCCCCACTGAAGAAGCAGCTGAATACGTGCTGATCACAACCCAATTAACTGCAGCCATTCTTATTATCACACAGTTCTTGGGCTAACAATCCTGAGACATTCTGCTCTGGAAGATCCAGAACTTCTATTGTATAGCCAACAAGGGCAAGGACAAACCCCACACTCTCACTGCTGTTTAAAAGATACATACCAGGTGGAACAGAAACAAGAGCTCTTCCAAGGAACATGGTGATCAGAAACAAAAACTCAGGAGTCCCTGTTGTGAACCAACAGGATGGCAGAGCTGTGGCATCAGAAGAGTAACATGAGGGAATGTGTTTCAGTTTATCAAAGGTACTCTCACGATGACATGGCCATCAAACTGGCTCCTCCCCACAGAGGCGCAGTGCCTCAGAAGGATCAGGAATCACCAGGGCAAGGTTCACTCAGGATGCTGAGAACCCCAGCCGCAGGAAACACTAGTCAGTGTTTTACCAACCTGGCTGCTTTCGTAGTATCTCTGGCTTTGCTTGCTCTAAACACTATGCTGATGTGGTCCGAACACCATCCCCTCTCTATTCCCTTGGCTCAGAAGCAGCAGAGAAAACATGGCAAGATGCTTTTGAAGGAAACTGTACTTGGACTTTCTTTTTGGGGGAGCTGGGGATAGAACGACAGGCTTATAGGTTTTGATAATTTGCTATTCCCCTGGCTACAGAACAATGAAGAGCATGGACTAGCCAATGCTAGGGTTCTACAGGACCTGTCAGGACTTCCTCGTTTAGGGAAATGGTCACTACTGACTCCGTGTCCACCACGTACTAGGCAATATTCTAGGGCCCACAGATATGACAGCGAACGAAAGAAGCAAGACCCTGCCCTTATGGATCTTATATTCTGAGGAGGGGAAGCAGATAATGAAATAAACAAATAAATTAGATAGTGTGATAGAAGGTGATGAGTGCTATGGAATAAAATTTTAAAAAGGAGGAAGACAGAGAGAGAGGGAGAAGGTGGCAAAAAATATGTGCACGCACGCACTCCGGTACCATCAGACCTCCGGAACTGGGGTGTTTGGGCCTAGGACGATGAGCTGATTAGTCCCAAATTGTGGTTGGCTCTTATTCCCGGAACTCAAGCAGGAGGGCAGAAATAATTGAGGTCCTCCACAGAGCCTCTCCTAAACACTTCAACTCTGTCACTGCTTTCTCATCTGGACTTCCACAGACCTTCTGGATCCTCATCTTCACCTTTATTCAGACCCTCACTGCCTCACCCACTTAATCTGATGAAACAAGCACACCAGGTATCCCCAACAAGGGCTTGCAGCCCCTAGAGCTGAGGTATTCACCTGCCATATCCTCCAGAGCCCTGCTGTACACAGCAGGGGGAAAGGGGAGCAGGTTCTGGATTTCAGGAGCACACATGGGTCATGAAGGAAGGAGATGGTGGCAGAGACCAGGAAGGTGATCACCACTGACAACCTGTGTACCCTGCTCCAATCATTCGGGTACATGGCTTACAGCCGGCTACACGCCAGCCACTGTGCTAAGGACTGGGCATAGAGAGATGAACAAGGAAAACACAGTCTAGTGGGAAAGGCAGACACATAAACAGATAATTAGTATGCTAAACAGGCTTCTTTGAGGGCACATAGGAGTGCACTTATGCCAGGTTCCTGGGGGTGAAGGGGTTGTGATGGAAGGAGAAAGGGGGCCAGGCTACTCGAAGCTGAAAGAGCAGGTGTGAAAAAGTCCTGAGGCCTGCATGGATGGCTACGGACGCTTCAAGTACCTCTGCTCAGAAAGAGGGCTTGGCAGGGGGTTCAGGGAGGTGAGGTTAAAAAGATGAACAGGGAGCAGATCATGAAGGGCCCGGAATGCCTTATTTTGAAGATAAAGGAACCACTGACAAGTTATAAGCAGGGAACGTCATGAGCAGATGTGCATTTTAGAAAGATGTCTCTGGTACCTGGAAGGCAGAAAGGTCATGAGAAGAGAAGCACGAAGATTAGCCAGGAAGAGTGGAATACTGTACTGGAAGGAAGACTAGAATAAACTGATTCTGTAAACACTTAATGGATGTTGGTCTCTAACAAGCCAGGTTCCATAAGTTCAAAAGGAGTCCTACATTTTAATCACCCACAAATTCCAAGGGCCAGTACCAAGGACAATATAACAACAGAACTCAGCCTGTCTTTTATGCTGCTCTCCATCTACTCAACTTTCTATTTTTACATCTTTTTAAAATTTATCAGTTCTATATTTTAAGGGCAGAGAAACATACCAGTTTATCTGTTATCAAGGTCCTTGCAAAAGATTTGGAGAATGAACCAGGTGCATTTCTGGCTCTCAGAGGAGGCAGGATACAGTTTGAAAAAAACAATAGGAAAGAGTAACATGAAAATGTTGGTGGAGACTGTTTGCATGATGGAAAGATAAGTGATTATACTTTTGTTTGTTTTTCTGGATATTCTGAAAATTCTTTAGTGAATGTGTAGTTCTTTAAACCAAAAAGAAACAAAACAAAAAAAACACAAAACAACAACAAAAAACACAAAAAAACCCACACACACAAGAAAGAAAAGGAAATCACTCAAACTTTTCTTTTAAGAAGGAAAATATACAGTTAAAAAAAAAAAAGGAAGGTAGGCATTCCAGGAAACAGGTCAAAGCATGCTATCCTAAGGAGCGCTCATTAGGAGCTGCATTTTTTCTTTTTCCTGTTTTAAATCCTAGACCATTTTACCCCGAGTCTCCCTCATAGGTATAATCATGTATCCCTTCCCCCCACCTCCTGGCCAGGATGAGTTATGGATATGCTCTCAACTCTCTTGCAAGATAAGGCGCAGCTCTCTATGGGAGACGCAGGCAGATATATATCAGTGCCCTAACCAACAGAGACGAACGTCGTAACTCCAGCCCCTGTCCATAAATATACAGCGGCAGGAACAACCTTAAACACTCGACTGTGCCCAGAAGAGGCAGGATTTAGTAGGCTTCGTTACTTGCTCATGGGCTGAAAAGCGCTTTTAGGAGGGAGTTAAATAGGCACATTACGCAAACTCATGGACCCAAAATAAATGAGGCATTCTCATAATGTGGCCATCACCCACACAGAGAGGCTGCGTGTGCCCTGCTCGACAAGGAAGGAGAGGGAGCGGCTTCCCAGAGCTGCTGCTCTTCACCCAGTTTCCTTCCAACCCTGCCAGCTGTGGTGGTAAGAGGGCAGGGGAGGAGAGCCTTTACCGGTACCGTGCCATGCAGGTGCGAGGGCTACTCATGCTGAACAGGCTGTGAGCCTAAACAAGAGAACACGCTGCCTGCCATCTCCGAGAGATCTGCGATTTCCTGAGGCAGGGCTTGTGGGACATTTCTTGATGCCAACACCCTTCATAATTACGGTGGTGTATTTTAGGCCCCTCCTATCACCTGCTCCTTGCCTTTAAGGCCAGCTGTCAACTTGTCTTTTCAGATAAAGCTCTGCTCCTAAACAAGCAACTGGCTCATCTCTCCAAATCAATGAAGCTCTCCAGCTCCCTGGAGAGGGATATATTAAGTATCAATCATGTGTATTATTTTGCAATATAATTACTTTGGCAATTAATCTGTAAGAAGTATTGCTCTCCAAACCCTAACTTCTGCCAACACAAATACAAAGCTCTTGGAGAGTGGTCACGTGGATAGAGGCTGAGTTTCTAAGGGAAAAGAGAATGGCTGCTACACACAAAGCTGAAGACATAAGAGAATAAAGGACAAGATTAATCTCCTCAGAGTTTCTTTCAACTCTTATTTCAAGAGATCAGCAGAGCCACTGTTTAATCATGGATAAGAAAAAAATCAAGCAGAAATGGGGGAGGGACTATCTTACCTGAGTGGGTAAGAACAAAAGGCTCCTGCCCTCACGAGGCTTATATTCTGCATTTTGGGAAAAGTGAAGAGACATGTTTCCACAGATAAGATCTTCAGTATAGCATCTCTATACAAAAACCTCATGTTAGCTCCAGGTGGGCTTTTGCATGTTCAAGGCTGTAATTCTCAGAGCACAGCACATACTCAATAAAGGTTTGCTGACGGAAGGAAGGGAAGGAAGATAGGAAGACAGGTTCTGCCAGGTCACTTTCACTATGGGGTACTCACCTAGTCACCCTATGTATGTTCTGGCCAGCATCAATCAGGCAGTCCATATTTGCCCACATCAAGTATTTCTTGAATACCAGAAGGTGCTTAAAAGATAGCTCTAGTGATAATGAACTATTGACTGTTTTAATAAGAATATTAACAATTTTTTAAAAAGTCAATCCAATTTCCCAAACCTGTTGTCAGTTTTTACCTCTTGCCTCACAATAATCTTCTTATGAAATTAAAGAATAAGCAGTAACATTTACTGTTGAAACTTTATTTTCTTTCCTCTCTCCTTCCCCATGGTGAAGGAGGAACAGTGAAAAGGCTGAGATGAGAGTAGCAGCAGGAAAGAGCAGAGAAGGAAGTGATAATTGCCGAATTGGATAAGTAGCCTCTGAATAACTGAGCATTAACAAGACTTGTTCTCCAATAGCTTCAAATCTAAGTGAAAAGGATTCACTGAAGAGGATGCATAGATGAGATGACATAAAAATTTATTTTATCAAAAGCATTTAAACTTTTCCTTTTACTCGATATTGCTTTTACTGCCCAACATTCGATATTCCATGTCAAAGCTCTGAGCGCAGTGAGTGGCTCACAGTTCATACACAACAAATATCTTCTCCCTTCCTGCCCTCCTTTCCTGTTAGAGGGAACAGGAGAGGAAAAAAAATTAGGGGCAGGAAAAGTAAGAGAAAGAGGGATAAAGATGAAAAGGGGATTGGGATGAAAAAGTATTGGAAGATGAATCCCTGAATGAGAAATTATTTGGGCAATCAAGTAGGAGGGAGAAAAAGTTCACCTAAAGAGAAAAGAGAATTCCAGCACATGGCCTGCTGCTCTGATGAGTAGACCTCAGGAGTAGGGGGGTGAGGAAATGCTTGAGCGAGTCACACACATGATCACAAAGGCTTTCTTCTAACTGTACGTGTTTTTCTTACTTTTGTTACATTCATCCACACGAGGAAAATGGATCAAGATTGTACTGATAAAGAAAAGATGTTTTATACGTATTGCATAAATAAAAATGTTCTAATTACTGGCCTTAAAATATTGGGTACCTGGCATTTTCAATTTTGATAAGCAACTTCAGAAAAAAGTCTAGACTGTTGTAGGCTGTCATGTAAAAAATGAGTTACTAGCAAGAAAGCTAGAGCAAACAGCCATAAAATCTCAAGTAGCTGTTTTCCTCGGTGGCTGTTGGATCCGCTCAGGAATCTCCAGAGGTTGCAAAGGCCATGGGGTCTGAAAAGACACTGGAAAGCTAAGCATCCTTAATTTTCAGCCTAGAACTAATAGTTTCTCAGTGAAGTTTGCTTTCTCACATTCCCTGAGCTTGTTGCATCAATTGGCACCCTCTGTGGCTGTTGCCTGCCCTTTGGATCAGTGATGATCTCTATTTATGTACACAGTCTTGGTTCCTGGGGGTAAAATGTACTCTTAAGAGAACAACAGAAAGGCATGCTGGTGCCACAAATGGGATTACAGAACAGAATATCTTGGAGATTATACCCAACAGAAATGAAGATAAAAAGCTGCCAGGCAACAAACTTGTATGTAAGGGTGTATGTGTGTGTGTAACACATATATATATATTCCCTATTTCTGACTGAAGAATACATGGCTCCCGCAGCAGATGAAATTTTAACTTATTCAACATTTATTTATTGAGTGTCTCCTATGTGCCATGAACGTGCCACTGGAGATACAAAAGAGACAAGAAACACAAAGGCCTTAGCCTCAGGGAGTGTAAAGTCTACTAGAAAACCTATATGAATAAGAAATACAAAGAAGGGAAGTATGGAAACACATGATGGGGGGTGGAGAGGGCTTACTCTTTTCTAGGAGTCAGCAAAGTTCTCCAGGAAAAAGTGGTGTTTAAGCTGAGAAATGAAGGATGAGTAGGAGCTAGCTCCTTTAATGTGGCAAATGTGGATTTTCTAACATACAGGTCCAAATCTGGCCTGGAAAAGAACTAAAAGATCCTTAGCTAGAGAAGGTAGCCTTTTTGCTTTTTCAGTGATACAAGACCATACTTGAGGCCATTTGTTGAGGTTCCCACACTTACCACCAAGGAAGGCTAGTGACAAGGATTTGTAAAAGGTCCTGATCTCAGCCATGCTCTTCATCCAATTCAGTCACATTTTCAGTAGCAAGGATAAGCTGCTGATCAAATCTCAGATGAATAGACAGATACAGACTATTAAAATGGAGTGATTCTCCTTCTGAAAAGGAATTCTTTCTAGAAAGTAAAGCTATTTTTTTTTTTTTTGAATAGAATATGATGGTTAAAAGGGAGGTGTGGTGGTATATACTCCATAAAAACATGTTCTCAGACTTAATCCATTCCCATGGGTATAAGCCCATTGTAAGTAGGAACTTTTGATGAGGTTACTCCAGTTAAGGTGTGGCCACCTCAATCAAGATGGATCCTAATCCTATTGCTGGAGTCCTCTATAAGTAGAATGCAACTCAGAGGAAGAGAGAAAGCCATGGGAAGCAAGAAGCTGAAGGTCAATGGAATCTGGAACAGAAGGGAGAGGCCAGGAGTGGCCACCATGTGCAGTGCCATGTGAGACGAGCCCAGAACCAAGGATCACTGGCAGCTAACCTCCAGAACGCCTGTCTTTGGGAGGGAAGTATTGCTTTGATGACACCTTGGTTTGGACTTTCTCTTAGCCTCAAAACGGTGAGGTGATAAAATTCCCATGGTTTAAGCTAACCCATTGCATGGTATTTGCTTGAGCAGCCAAGGATACAAAAACAGATGGATATTTCCCTAATTCCTAAATCTAGGAAAAAAGAAGGGAGGGAAGGAAATCTAGATCCTTTCTACTCAAAAAAGTGTGGTCTGTAGAGCAGGAACATTGCTAATACCTGGAAACTTCTTAGAAATGCACAACCTCTGGCCCTACTCCAAACCTACTAGGAAAGTGGGAGGAGCACTGCCCCAGAATGGGAGTGATAAACTGTCTGGGGACAGTCACCTAGAAATGTTGCAGAAACATCCCAGGACTCTAAGGAAACATTATTGCCCCGAGCAACAAATAGTCCTACTATGGTCCAGCTCACATAGGAGTCCTGCTGTCTGCAGTCCCTCTAAAACTCCAAGTCCAAACTGCAAATCAAGAGTTTCTGACCCAGAATTCCAATTTTCTTTCAACAGTGAAGGGAGGAGGAATGAGAGGGAAGTGTGCGTGCAGGGGGTGGAGGCGCCCATAAGCACGTTTTATCTTCTATTCAGCATAAAACCAGGCCCACCAAATAACAACAGAAAGATCATTAAACACAGCTGGCGATTAGCGCTGACAAAGGCTGAGGGAAGCACCTTTTCCTTCTTTAGAGAATCTAACCCATACTTAACCCTGTACTGAGGCCAAATCTTGAACAGGGAGGAAGCTAGGAAGAAGGGGAAAGAGCTTGGTCTGGAACAGGAATTCTGTTCTCAGATGAAGTTCAAAACAAGTAAAGATGACTTCTCAGCTATTTGGCAAAGGGTATTTTTTTTTTTTTTAATTCAAGATTCCACACAACGGCACATGCTGCAGATGAGATGCTCTTTTGCCACCCCCCCCCCAAATACCCAAAACAACAACAAAAGAAACCCATGCAGTTTTTTTTTGTTTGTTTGTTTTGTTCTTAAATGCTGCAGGAAGAGGGATTCCGTCTGGATCAGTTAAAGCTGTACACGCACTTTCTCACTGTGGATGTACATCTCATCTCCTTCCAAACATTAAGAGATTAAAATCTACCTCCTGCAAACTTGGCTCACTAAAGGTACTCTTCCTGCTAAGTATTGAATGTGAACTGCTTTTAAGCTTGATGCAAATAAAGGTCAAACTATTTTGTTTTCTTCTTAAGGATTTAGGGAAAACAAACTTCCAGGAGGGCATGAGGTGGAAGAAATGAATGAGCACTGAGAATTTACCATTCAACATGATTCAAGAGAGAAGAGGGTTTCATTTATATGCTAGCTCTCTGTCTTCTCATCCCTCCCCTTCAAATCTCTTCACATTTGCATTGTTCATGTAAAATGAGTCAGGGAATGCAAAAGGTAAGGTTCTCATAGCAACTGTTAACAATCCCACACTATACATAAGCAGTATTGGCAATTACTTAATTGGGCTGTTGCTAAAGGTGAACCCTTAATATACCGCATGTGCAAAGTGGGCGAGCCAGCATTCTAACAGAACTTTAAACTTATGTCTCTCTCAAGTTACGTGTTTAAATCTGTAGCCTTACAAATGGGCACGTGACAAAGAAAAACAAGTCCCAGAAAAAGCCAATGCTTAGCACAATGAGTCTATATAATCCCACCAAGAAGAGAACTAAGAATAAGAGGGTTGGGCGATGTAGGGGCCCAGATCCTGCACAGCACATCTGGGAGACGACCGCCATGCAATGGAGCACCCCAAACAAGCAGCTAGTTCCAAAGAAGTTCAAACCAGCTTCTTAATTTCTCTCTGGGTGCATGCCAGAAGCCCAGGGTCCTCATCTCAATGGGGCTCTAATTGCTCTTCTGAGAACTGGATCGATGGCATTAGCATTAGCCCTTGGCTAGCTCACCTTTGAGCTCAGGATATTAAAAACTGAGCCCCACCATCCAATTAGAGTGTTTATCCAATGAGCTGAGGGAAACCACAGGCTGCCTTTCTAAGCTGTCATCTTCAACTCATACAGATTACATGTATGTCAGGGTGAAAATTCAATCAACTCGGTTTACTGATTTCAAACTCAAAAAGTAACAGTAAGGGAAGAGTTCTTAAGATCATGCATTTGGTTAAAAGAACGTCAGCTACCATTTAATTTAATCCAAGGCCACACAATAACCTGGGGTTAATGATCTGGGGGTAGAGCCTAAGACACGAGTATAGACCACGAGAGAGAGAAACCGGGGCAGACCCCATGTGGGCTTTGCCTAAGGTCCTCCAACAGCAGCAGAGGGAGGGTAACAAACAAGGTCTTCCATTTCTTGTCCAGCTAAGTTTCTATTGTCCATTTTCCTTTAAAACATTCCAAACTCATCTTACACCAATTTTATTACTCTAGAATGAGGCATCCTATCCCCACTCTGCTAAACTGAATCTTTCCTGCTGTACAGACAGGTAACAATCTCCTTGCAGATCACAAGAAAAGCAACGGTGGCAAAAGGCTGAGATCAGGAGGTACAAATGCTAACAAGGGTGGTGTCAGTGACAGTTCTTGGCTGTTATAAAGTCTAGATCATTCACCAACGAATGAGAAAAAAGAGCCTAGTGAAGATGAAAGAGATGTCACTGATGAGGACAGGTACACATACCAACACAGTAATCGTTTTAGTGACTACTCAGAGAGACACAAGACCGGGAGTGGATGGGGAAGGGCAAATATGATATGCGTGTACACAGTTCAAAGAAAAAAAGAGTCTTCCTTTAAAAAGCTCGTGC
Source organism: Cabassous unicinctus (assembly GCA_029593785.1). Taxonomy (NCBI): domain Eukaryota; kingdom Metazoa; phylum Chordata; class Mammalia; order Cingulata; family Chlamyphoridae; genus Cabassous; species Cabassous unicinctus. The sequence goes on along the minus strand of JAQZBX010046703.1, from coordinate 7,584 downwards.
CATGAAATGTGAGAAGAGAGTCAAAGTCCTTGGACACCAGTTGTTATACTTTCTAGTTAGCATGGTGGGAAGCATCAGTCTCGAGAATCTTCCTGTCCTTGGTGTCCCACGGCTTTCAGCAGGCTGGACTTCAGCTAAAACAGGTAGTCCATCAAGGCGAAACTCCCAAAGCACCTTTAAATAACAGAACCCAAGCATGCTTAGAGGTATATGTGAATGAATAGTTTCATTATTATTTACTGAAAGCTGAAACAAAAAGATTTTAAGACCCCTATCATTTTTAGGTGCAGCATCAAAGCTGTGGAGAGAAAACATGCAGATAGACTAGGATGTGCACATTCCAGGGGCTTCAGGACAGGCTGGAAAGTTCTTCACTGTAAACTACTTCACTTAGGAGCTACTTCCAGGTTCTCTCATGCCTGGAAATATCTAGGCCTGACAGAAGCCCCACAGCTGCTAGAATGATAGAAAAGCTCACTGGTCTGATATTTGACCGGCAATTCAAATAGAGGACTTGAAAGCAGGAGTTTCCCTGGAAAAGCCAGGATGTTTGATTGCCACAGCTCACCTTCCCAACTGTGGCAACACCATGGTTTCTGCCAGGGAAAAAGTATGGTGACCTCATGGACTTTTTAATAAGTATATTCTGTATGGAATGGGAAAAAAAATCTGTTTTATACACATGAGGGACAAAGATGTAAAGCAAACTGGGTAATATGTTAGGAATTCAACAAAGGGTTAAATGGAAGCTCTTCGTACTATCCTTGCAACTTTCCTGTCAATTTGAAATTATATCAAAATAAAAAGTTATAAGAAATCTTAAAAATTAACAAAACAAAACAAAACCAAAAAACTCCCAAACATACCAATTCTGATGCTTACATATTGGCTCTCTTGGGACATTTAATTACCATAATCAGGACACTCTGTGAAAGGTGAATCAGATGCAACAGTGAAGGGAAACCCAGCAGGCATTTCCTCAGAGGAAAGCCCCTTGTTAGCCTACAGTATTAACTTTTCAACACCAGTTTTGTGCTGTTCTCTCAAAAGTCTGCTACCCAAGCTTGTTGCAGTTTAACTCTTTTATCCCCAAATGAGAAGAGAGGTTTCCCTAGTGTTCAGCAAATATTCTGTCCCTCTAACCTGTTCTCTCCAAGCTATATACTTAAGTATCACCAGGAAGACACAAGTTGCTTGGCCTTTTATTAGTAAAGCAGTTGAATAATTTATAAAGGTTGCATGGGGCCCATTAGAAGTGCCAGAACAGTAATAACTGGCTTAGGACTTTGCTTACTCAGGGCTAAAGTTTAATTTATCCATAAATGCTCTTGCTCATAAACCCATCCCACAGGTCTGACCTGCTCTCTGTCCCACAATCACATGTGCTAGCCATACTCTCATCTTAGATGTGACCCTACTGGTGTCAGCTCTGAGGCCACAAAGCAAATCCAAACCCTCAAAGACGCCCGCTCCCCGCCCCCCCAAACTACATTTCCTAACAAGAGCCACTCCAACTGTCCCCGTCTTTAAGTTTTGCTTTTGGTCATCCAAGAGAAAGGCAGTGCCAGATTTATTCCTTGCTAGCAAGAGAGCACAGGTAGATGGAGTGAAATGAGGGAAGACTGGAAAGCTCCCTTGTTACTTGGAGAAATGTCAGTGCTAAGACCTTGGTAACAACATGTTCAATGTCAATAAGGGCCCTGGATCTAAATGAAAATATACACATATGGTAGGACCAAGAGCATGTGCTGTGCTATTTATTTGGCAAGTTAACTTTTGAAGCCTCAGTTTCTCATCTATAAAATGGTAAGCACCGCATAGGGTTGCAATAAGGAGTAAATGAGTTAACAGGCCCAGCTATTATTATTATAACTTCAGACCTGGAATGAACCAGAGAACCTAATCCAACCCCCTTAACTCTATGAAAAAACCTGAGGCCCAGAGAGATTTTGTGACTTGTACGAGGCTAAGTGGCTTTGGGGGACAGATCAAAGCTGTAATCCAGGTCTCCTGGTTAAGACACCCACTTTGGTGCTCTGTTTGTGATTTCAGGACTGATGTGGCTCTAGCATTCATTCTCTGTGGGAATAGTGAGGTTATCTGGTTTTCTGAATTTTTAAATAATCTAAGTGTTAGCCCAGACACATCAGTGTTCATTCATTCATTCCAGAACTATCTCCTGAGTACTGACTATGGACCAGGCTCTACTCCAGGCAATGCCACAGTGGGTTCACCAGTGACCAGACAGGCGAAGCCCCTGCCCCCCAGCATCTCATATTCTGATGATAGAAAGAGTCAATAAATAAAGCAAATACACAAACTAGATATTTTCAGGCAGTACAAAGTACTATAAAGAAAATAAAAACGAGGCATGATAGAAAGTGATGGCAGGGGTTGGAGTTGGGAGCGTAGAAGCCTCTTAATAGAGGTTGTTCGTTCCTATTGCTTTTCAGTTTTATCTCTAGAAAGATGGTAATGTAACACGGGTTTCAGCATATGCAGATATAAATAAATATGCATGGGTATATGTGCTAAGAAGAAATTATATAAAGTGGCATCACCCTCTAAAATTTTCACTCTTGGGCAATCATATCAGAAATAAACACACCTACCACGAATGACTCTCATAGATCTTTTTGGATCTCTGGCCTTGTCCCCCTGGGTATTCTGGTGCAGACAGGTGGACTAAGGCAGCAGTGTAGTTGAACCAGCGTTCACTCTATCCTCTCAAGGTTAGATTCTTAGCCCTTGGCATCTGTGCTATGGGCCACCAAATTCCTGCCCCCAAGGGCCAGCTCAGGGGATCAAAGAGCCATTATTAATGTCTCCGTTGAGGCCAAATGAGGGAGGGAATGGCAGTAGAGGCAGGCCACTTACCCCTCCATTCAGCCGCCCTCCTTCACAACGGGGCCATTGAGCAGGCGCTACAATAGAGGGCTGAGAATAAAAGGCCGAAGGAAAGCATAGAGAGTCCCCTCGCACAGACTCGGTCATTCATCACCAGGCAATTGCCAATATCTGGGAACAGTAATCTCAATTTCTGCAAATCCTCCAACCTGCAACAGCTGCTAGTGACTCTGGTGGGCGGCTTTGCTGCTTACGCGAGTTTCCAATACCAAGCCCTGGCCCAGAGCCAAGGAGACATTACTTAGGTTAGAGATGCGCTGGCTGCAGAGAGCAGCAACAATGGACTTCACAGCTTATAAGGCAGCTTACAAAGGGCTCCCGTGAATTTCAAAAAGCACTTCAGAGAGCTGGTGAGAGAAGCTATCTGCACAAACGCATTCAAGCAGTTTATTCCTAACCCACTTAATTCAAGGTTTCTGTCAGAAGCCAACGACATAGTGGAGGTAGGCACAGAAAGCCACGAGAGAGCTGGATGGCTTGGCAGCTGGGGGAACGCAGGAAAGCCACATACCGCCTCCTCTGGAGCACGAGCACAGCAGGATGAGGCGTGACTGGCAGCAATCAGCCTTTCACCTGGATAACAAATGTAATGAAAAAGTGGAATACAGTCCCTGGGTTTCCTCAGGTCTTCAGTGAGCTGTTTGTCTCAACTGTTTTCATCAGCATGGTTAAGTAGCATTTATAAATGTTATCTGAATGAAAAATCCAAGTGCCACCTAGACGCCTGCTACCATGCAACCCAAATGAACCTTCCTCTAACTGCACAGGTGATGCCAGCCAGTTGTATATATCGCTCTGCCTTGCCACTCCCAAGTCTCCAGGGGTCCACACATCCCCTCCACACCCTCCAGGCACAGCTTAGTTTCTGGAGAGCAGGCACAAAAACCAAAAGAAGCTAAAGACAAGAGAAAAGACAAGTCCAAATGCCCATATTTGGAGCTTGGCACTCATGGAAGCCACCAAGTGCATAGCAGACAAAAATTGGGACCATCTTCCTAGAAGAGAAGAAATAGAGAGGTAGGTTACAATTCTTTATCAATTTTGTCTTGACCATTAACATTTCACAAGAACTTCACAAGTGGTTTTGTTGATGGAAAATTAACTAACGTGAGGAAGTGAGGTGGGAGGTCGCCCTGAATGCTTAGACGTTTAAGGGAATGCTTCTCACATGACTATGGACCCCATTTGGAGATCTGACTCCAAATAATGTTTGTGTTTCTTAGAGAACTCTGAATCAGTAGATTCCAGAGTAAAAAAATTTACAAGAACAATTAATACAATCAAAGGAAATATACAGCCAGAGTTGTACCAAATGTGAAGTAGAATATGGACTTGCTCAAGTGCTACTATGTTGCAGGAACAAGAGCTACCAATCCATCCCTACTCATTCCAATGTTACAGTAAGATCTGTTCTCTAAGAGAATAAGAAGTGAGTGTGATATGGCAGTGTTGACTGAGAGGTCAGTCTATATGAAATGGGTCAACACGAGAGTAGACTTAGAACTCTATTACCTATACCATGTAACTCTTATTATTCTATGACATGCCCTGGGTGGCAATGAGAAGCCTAAAAAGGATCTGATTCTGAACTAACATATCACCAGCCTCAAAGGCAACTCTTTATGTCTTGGTTATTCCCGCAGCTAGTTAGCAGAAAGAGGACTCTATGGGAGAAGACCTTTAGTAAAAAGGTAAGGATATAAAAATTGTTTATATCAATGGTAGGATTATTGTTTTCCTACTCAGAATGTACTTCTGCTACTTTCAGTGTGACTTCCCTGGATTTTTCATGATATGTTTGAAAAGCTAGAATTCACCAAAAGGAAGAGTCCCTGAGACAGAACTCAGAGGAACCAAAAGTAGATATTACAGAGAAACAGCATAATGGCAGCAATGCAGAGAAATCTACCAGAGCTCTGCTTTCTGCTCCCAATCTGCTGCCAAAGACAAGGGTTAGTAGAGTTGGGGAAGCCAACTGACATATCCATGATACATGATGGAGCACTTCTGATTTGGGTCTTGCGATCTAAGTGATGAAGGTACCATCTGCCAGGTGGCAAAAGTTCTCCCATGAGGACTTAATTACTGGCCACTCTCACTTAAGGAGAACCTACCTCTAACCTGCTATTTTACAATCTAGTATTTAATTACATGCTGTATTGTAGTGCAATCTAAATGCTTCTTGCCAAAAATAAGCTCCTTGAAGGCAGACACTACTTCCTTTTTTCCCCATTGCAGTGCCAAGCAATAACAGGCATTAAAAAATAACCACTGACAAATCAACTATATATATAAAAAAAAGGATTGAGCAAGAATACAAGCAAGAATAAGTATCCGTTACCATGTCTTCCCATTTACCAAACCAAAGGATGGTTTGGAGAAAACTTCCTCTTATCTAATCCAGAGCAGGCAGGTTACAAGGAGCACCACGTGAAAAGGGAAAGATGGCCACTCTACGCAATAGGCCTATTTTGATATGATGGGCTGGTCTGTCGTTAGCACTTCCCAATCAGCAGCAGTCACAAATAGGTCTAAACTTGGAAAAGAATAAAAAATAATTCCCTATCAAACAATGAGAATCAAGGGTAAAAAAAGAAATCGCAGTTTGCAGAAAAGGAGACTAAAATACATCAGGGCCTTGGAGGAGTTATTTCTGCAGTCCCTGCACATACGACATCATTCATGAAGAAGGCAATGGTACAAATATAGCATAAATGTCGTCTGCTCTAGCTTGTAATTTAAAATGCAAATGCTAATGAGTGAACTGGTGTATCAGTGGAGTTAATAACCGCATGCCTAGCACAGGGGCTGCATCCAAAACACACAGAGAAGAGACAGACACCATGTTCCAATTTAAAAATAAAAACACCCAAATTAACCCTAGAAAAATCACTAGCAGATGTACAAGCTTGGGAAAGGAGCACACAGGGCAGGTTATGGGAACTTCTCCAGCGGGCACAGACTAACTAGTTGATTTAATATTTTCCTACATATAGTAAAGGTAGGCACGGGAGTTACTCTAGGTTTTATCCAGTAATGCTATTGTAAAACACGAGAATAACAAGGAAAAGTGACGGGGAATCCAGAAAGCTTTAACAGAGAGTTTTCTCCATAAACCAACCTTGCAGGGAGCTATATGTCTAGAAATCACAGGCCACTGAAGAGAAATGAAGAATTTATTTATTTATTTATTTATTTATTTATTTATTTAAAATCTTAGGCAAAGGGTGATGAAGTACTGGCTTAAAAAACCAAAAAACAAAATTTAGAAGGTCTGGATGAAATGGGTGATTTAATAAACGGAAAAAGCTTCAATGATGAAAAAACATGACTGAGAGAATGGGGTTGTGTCTCAGATGCCTTCCAATATGAAAGGAACTTCTGTGAATTGTTCTTGCTCCTAAAAGGTCCGTGCTTGGCAGCCCTGCATCAGAATCTGGGACCGATCCCATGGCACAGAAACTGAGAGCAGCTCCTTGGGCTTTCTCAGAACCCCCCAGGCATGGGCTGTGAGGAAGTGCACTATGCAGTCAGTGGGCCTATCCAGCAACAGTGAAAATCTGTGGTGTCTCCTCAAGGTCAACAGGAAGGTGTGCTTGGGCTAGATACCCAAACTGGACACCTTAGTGTGTCCCAATTCCCATGTTAGTGCCATTCATGCAAATTTTATACAAAGAGCCAGGCACAAGCTGGCAAAGCCAGGGCCTCAGGAAAACTTTCTGAGAGGAATCCAAGATGAGCAATGACCTGGAGGTTTTGGGGAGGGGGCAGACATTTTTTAAATGATGAGGAACTATTTTGAATGTTTTAAAAAACAAAAACAAAAACAAAAAACCACAAAGTCAAATCTCTGAAAGGGGGGATGTGAGAGGTGGTTCCCATAGCAACCAGGATTAAGTCTTACAGGCAGTATGCATTGTTCACCCTGGGGCTGCCCATTACCAGATTTCAAAGTGTTTCTCATTAATTTCAAATTACCAAACCGTTTACACACCTTCTCCTGCAACCATGTCCTGCCTTTTTCTCCTACTAGAGTGGCCACCAGGGCAGGGGAAGGTGGAAGGTTGCCCAGTTCCTGGTGCTGCTATTAGCCACCACGATTACTAAATGCCTTGAGGGAAATGCCAACAGGTTGACAAGGTGGAGTTGAAAAATCCACCCGAAATTTATTCTTCTCGGAAAGCCACAAGAATGGAATCAGAACCAAGACATCTGGGCACAACTAAAGAGACAGGTGCTCATGTTGGAAACACTCCAGCAAAGAAAAGCCATCAGCTTTCTGTGTGCTTCTCATTCCTTCCCCCATGCCCACTAGGAAGGCAGCCCACACACCCAAAACAAACTCAGAAGAACCCTGAAGGAGAAGAGGTGAAGGAAGTAGAAAGGAACCTTTGGGGAAAGGCTCACAAGACTGACCCTTTTGTACCCACTCCGCTGGCTTTTATTAGCTCTACATATGATAGGCCTTAACTCAATCCAGGATATTTTTTCCTTGCCTAAAAGGCATAAGCAAAGAAAACTTCTGCCCTTGTTTCAGATATTTTAAAACTCAAAGGGTATAAAAGCACTAATACAAGGCAGAAGTCAGAGGATTCAGGAGTAAAGGCTTCTTTTCACTCCCTTTTGACCTATCCAGAGGCAATCAACGGGCCTATCACAGATAAGTTGAGGATAAAT
>JAQZBX010046702.1:0-20693 GCA_029593785.1 Cabassous unicinctus | reverse complement strand
GAAAAGATTGTCTCCTCCTCACTTGAACTTAGAGTTCAATTTAGTTAAAGTCAACTGATTGGAGGATAAAGAGTACAGAAATTCATGTAAGGTTTGGAAACCAGCCTGGACAAAGAATATGAGATAAATTAGGTGCATGGGTGCATGTTCATGAATGTGCTACATGTATTTTACCCTTGCCCTGTCTCTGTACCACCCCTAGCAGGTTTTTATGGGAATATTTACATATGAGATCTGTTGTACAATTGATTGGAGATTTGGAATCTCAGGGTCTCAATGTGTGAGCAGTTTCTCCAATTGTATAGCAAGGAGAAATGTATCTGAATTTCTCTAACTGTAAAGCAAGGGTGAAAATACTTACAGGTTGTTTCATGAGATAAAGCCATATTCTCACCACTAATAATAGTCATAGCTTATGTTTTTTGAGAACTACTTGTGTGTTAGGCACTAAGGATTTCACATGTACTCACTCATTTAGTCCTCCTAGAAATCCTATTATCTCTGTTTTATAGTTTAGGAAACTGAGACACAGTATATAGATACTCTTGGAAAACTCTAAAACATACCAAGCAAATGGAAGATATTGTTTTAATTTCACCGTTAGGATACTTTTCCCCAATCAATTTTGACAGCAAGGCCCAGCAACCCTGGTGCCATTTCAAGATCCAAATCTGTGTTTTGCTCCATCTGCATCATATTTTTTCTCTTTTGCCCTCTAAGGAATCCCAAGGCCACCATGACTGTCACAGTGGTATATGATAACTCTGAGGCAACGGAGCTCTGTGCAGCTCAGCACCTCTACCTCAAGCCCATAGCGAAATTGATGATCAATGTATTGCTCCCAGAGAGCACAGAACCTGTGAGGCCCTTCTCCAACTGGGAAGTTCTTGACCAGCTGAAGAACCTGATTTGCCCTGACCAGTTCACCACAGTTCGGCTCTCTAAGAGTACCAAGGACTTCATCCGATTTGAGGGTGAAGCTGAAACCCGAAGTTTGGTTCAGATCCTGAAGGCAAAGTTACATGGGAAGATCATTAAGCTTAACGGTTTGAAAACAGACTTAAAAGTAGTGGCTACAGATGCACAGGGAGAGTGGGAACATTTTCCCAAGGGAAAGGAGGCCTCCTGGAGTGATGGGGCTGAAGAGCAGGACCATGATAAGAGCCCAGATTCCATATATTTCGAAGGCTTGCCCTGTAAATGGTTTGCACCTAAAGGTTCCAGTGGGGAGAAGCCATGTGAAGAGATACTTCGGGTGGTCTTTGAAAGTTTTGGGAAGATCAAGAATGTGGATATCCCTATGCTGGACCCCTACAGAGAAGTGATGACTGGTGGGAGCTTTGGGAGCCTTAGCTTTGGCTTACAGACCTTCGAGGCCTTTATACAGTACCAAGAGTCAACTGACTTTGTAAAAGCCATGGAATCCCTTCGAGGAATGAAGCTGATGCTTAAAGGAGATGATGGGAAAGCTCTGGCATGTAACATTAAGGTAAGAAGCGGCCAGAGTTGCTTTTATTTTCCATTGTTCAGGTGGTCCTGAGTAAAAGCTGGAAGGGAGCATCTAGAATAAATTTCTTGGGACCCCATTTGGCTCTGATTAATAGCTAATGTAAATATTTGTATTGTCATTAATAAGTGGATATTTAGGGGGGAAAAAAACCTGATTTGAATACTCATTCTTCTACTATCAGGCTTGCTGCCAGCTGTGGTTTTAAAGATGGTTGTCATAATCTGGGGCTCTGCCCCAACTTCTGGAGGTCATTAAAGGATTCTTCATGGCCCCTATATAACTGTCTCCTATGCTTATCATGTTTGACACATCTCTGACAGAGACAAATATGCACAGTTTGAAACAAGGAGAGCATTTTACTCCCTTTACTCTTGGGGTCACGACCCATGTGAGTTTAGGGTCAGAGATCATGCAATAAACTATTGCAATCATTCTTTTTTCCTTTCCATTCTGCCCCAACACCCATGAGTAATGCAAATATATGTGTGATCTTTATTCATTGCATAAGAACTAACAAGGTATTGATAACCATCTTGAGTTCTTATCTGTTTCCATAGTGTGGATCTTGGTTAATGTGCCTTTGGTTTCTTCATTTGGAACTTCTCTTCTTAAAGGTTTCAGGTTTTGACACCTGGAATATGGGTTGGTAGACAGCGGAAGACTTGGTTTGAAAGACAGATTTCAAGAACTAAGGAAACCCTTGTGTTGGGAAAATACCACTGCTAGGAAGAGCTATTGCTTATAGAATAAAGCCAAAACTCCTTGGCAGGACACTTATGGCCCTCCACAATCTGACCCCAAACTACTTTTAGAACTTTCTCCTCCCAACCTCCCTTTCCCACACTTCAGGCTCCAGTTAAGCGGAATGACTCACTGGTCTCCAAATGCTTCCCAGGTTTTCTCTGCTCTGTGTCTTTCTTTTCACCTGATATTTCTTCCCCTGGAATCTCTGTACTGTACCAATTTCCAGGTGCTGAATTCCTGTGCATCCTTCAAGGCTACCAGAAGTGGCCCCTTCCCTCCTATATTGTAATTTTGACTTGAGGGAAAGGAATATGTCTATATTCCCCACAGTACTTAAGATTGGATTCTACCCAGAGTAAGCGTTCTAAAAATGTGGTTGAAATGAACAGAATACCAGCACTAATTATTGCCTTTGGAAAATGGACAGTATTAGCAGCAACATAATCTGTGTCTCACATGTGGATACAGGACCTAATCTAGCCAGAGAGGGAGAAGCAGAAAATGGGTATGACTGTCTCTTAGAGCTGTAGTTATTCCACCTGTAAAATATTTCCCTAAAACTTCTTGAAGGCATTAAATGATTCTTCATGGCCCCTATGGGATGAGCTCATAGGCTTAGTATATTCAACAAGTTGCTGAAAGGGAGGGGATACACGTAGTTTGAAACCACAAGAAAAGCACTTTGCGCTCTCTTTACCCTTGGGGTCACGACTCATGTTTTCAGGATGTTTGTCAGATAAGTTGCTAAAGCATAATCCCAACAAACTTGGATCCTTTAATTTCAAAATCAACCTGTCTATCCAGTCATGTCACCTCATATATGTCTGAATGCTTTGGCCATCTGCATTTTGAAGTCTTAATCCAGCAGTAGAAAAGATACCGCTAAACCCTCTTTTCACTCTAAATCAGCCTTTAGTATGAATTTGGACTTTTAGCTTAAGTAGCTTCCCGTGTATGCATGTGCATGTGTACATATGTGTGTTTCCATGTGTGTATTATGTGCAAAGCTACTCATCTTAAAATACATATTTTTAAGTTATGAGCTTTAGTCAGCCAGGCAAAAGATACAGCAAATACCATACTGGCCACCCAATACCACTGCCCAGTTTACAAAATAAAACATTACCAGTAAGATAGAGACCCTCTCTGACCCATGTACACATCCTCAGTCACATTCACCTCTCTCCCCTAAAATTCATGATCATGAATTTGTTATCATCTCCATGCATGTTAAAGTAGCTACTTCTTCCTTTTATTTTTTTAAGCAAGTCTATTTGAGTTTTGAAAAGTAATTTAATAATCATGATAGTCAGATCTTGTATCATATTAGGTCACTCTTTTTGTATTTTTGCTACTGCCCTCCTTGCCCCCACCCCACACTTTTTGACTATTTTGGTCTCTGGTGTTTTAAAAAAAATACATTAAGTCAATTGATCCTTATAACAAACCAAGGTAATATATTCACATCTCTCAGAGCTGGAGCTGTAATGGCACTATGACTATATGAAAAGTGAGCTCCTCAAAAGTTCTGCCAAAGAAAATTCTGGAGCCCACGGGTACTGTTTGGCAGGTGACCGAGAAGGAGCAGAACAATATGGGGACTGGGATGCAGAGAGGACATTTTTAATTCATTTGATTTTGAATTGACATGTACCATCTTAGTTTTCTCTCTCCGGCCAGGGAAATACCCAATCAACTGGCAACGTTTTCTAGTGAAATTTTGAATTGTTTTGGGGCAGGTTATGTTTGATACAACCAAACACTTCAGTGAAGGAGCTATAAGAAAGAGAAATCAGGAAAGGCTAAAATTACAAGAGCTGGAGGAAGAAAGGAAAAAAGAAAAGAAGAGAGAAGAGGAAGAGGCTGAAAGGTGAGGAGACCAACTTTAATGAAGAGGGCTTTTTGCTTGCTTGCTTGCTTGTTTGTTTTTTTAATGGATTTATCCCTTTGCATGAATGACTAGACTTGCTAGATAACATAGAAAAGGGAACAGAAATTGGCCCAAATTGGAAATCTCCACTGAAGACTACAGTCTTTCAACTGTGCTGTTACAAAACCAAAATGAGAAAATAGTTGAAAACAAGGGACTTAAAAAATATGTTGGTCAGGGAGAACAAGTAATGAGGACTAGACAGATGAAGATGCCTGGGAAGAAATGATAAACAAAAAAAGGGCCAAGTACTTTTATAGGGAAAACCCTAGCCTACCAAATTAAAAAAAAAATTAGTTCTGGAAAAGATTTCCTTCCATAAAATGGTCAATAATCAAACTAACCCCTAAGCAAAAAGGCATGGGTTTGGGGGGACCATTTTTATTGTTTGCTTAAGGTCTTTCTGTGAAGTTAAGGAACCTCCATCTTTATTTATTTGAACTTATCCTTGTTCATCAATTTTAGGACTTGAACCTAAAAGAGGCTATTGGATTGCCAAAGGTTTGCCAAGAAGTTACAAATGGGCCAGAAGTACAGGACACTGAAAAACCAGTTTTACCTCCTGGCTCCTTCCCTTGCATGTCTATTCTTCTTGTCTTCATTGTAAATTGTAGTCATTCCAAGAAGGAGATAAAGAGTACCCTTCCATGTGCCCCTTACTCTTCCAGTTGATGGGATGATAGGAGTTACTTGAGGTCATGGCTGTGAAACTTGACCAGAGCTTGAGCCCTGTCAAGATAAATATTCTCCTCCCCACAAAATTCCAGGCTAAACATGCAGTATAGATAATCCTCCAGTTTTTGGCTTAAGTCCTGACCCAGGTAATTGTCCCTTCTTTGCCCCTCCCCACGTTCCCATAAAGGCCTAATCAAAGCAGTTTTAATTTTCAGAAAACAGCAGTAAAAAAAAAAGAAGGTCCATATTCTTCTAGGCCAGCATGTTTTTTTTATGATAGTACGCTGTGTTAAGTAACATGTGCCAAGGACGAGTTCTCACCCTTAAGATTTTAAGTGCCTTGACTTGTCTTTATTTGTCTATGTGAAACCAACCCACAGAAGGTTTTGATCTGAAGAAAATGAAATCATCACTGTGAAAGCTGGATCTGGTGGTCCCTGCTTATGGTTTGAAAAAGTGGGGGCTAGAGACTCCTTCCTTTGAAATTTGTAGCCTTCTTTTTTTGATACTTTACTTCTGTATGAGGTCTCCTTTATACACTTCTGTTTGTCCAACTCAGATTACGTGTAATGGGCCTGCTTATAAATTGTTTACTTTTTAAAAAACATAAATTGTCTATGCCAGGCCCTGGGGATAGCAGTGGTATATTCCTGGGGGGCAGGAGGGAAAAAGAGGTCAAATACCTAATAAATATCTTCTGAATGGTTTAACCTTAATCGTTCTCCAGAAAAAGAAAAGATGAGAGGAAAGCCCAGGAAAAGAGGAGGAAGGCCAGAGTCAGGAGGCGAGCCCTGAAGGAAAGGGACAGACAACGGCGAAGGAAGCAGAAGGAGAAAGCCAAAGCTGAGGCACCTCAGGAGCCCAACTCTTCAGAGGAGTGGGAGGAGAGGAAGTACCTGCTGGCTCAGAGGCGGGTTGAGGCCCTTCGGTTGCTACGGGTACTCCTGAGGAAAATTGCAGTAAGGCTATTTCCCAATTGTTCTTAAGTTTCCTTAGATACTAACCTTGCTGAGACACAACCTTTGCATTTAAGCAGTAGCCCATTTAAAATAGGTTCCTTTGGAGACCCATTGCATTCAGTGGTGTTTATTTTAAATAGGCTGCTCTCTAATAACCCTAATTGTGGATTTACAAAAGAGGTAACCAAATTCTGCAAAGGAGTTGTGTCTCACTCCTGCCAGCCAACACACACGCTTTACATTTCTAAACCTCAAGACTGTATTACCCAGGGCAATTTGGCTAGTGTATCTACTTGTCCAAGACCCTCACGGAGGTAACAGAAAATATCAGGGGTAAAAAATGGATGGCATGAGCATTAGGTCTGTATTCCTCCATTCACCTTACTTGTCCACTCATCTGCAACGGGTTTGGATGAGAATGGAGAGCCTTGAGCAGATACCTTTGTATAGCAAGCTCATGCTAGCCTAGTCTTAAACTCTCTGATAAGGAATTTCTCATATTACAGAGCAATTGTTTGGTTTGGAGGGTTTCCTTTGTGAAAGGCATGTTTTTCACTTAGCAAGCTCCTAAAGATAGCCAGACTCTGCAGATGTCCCAGATTCAAAGTCAGAAAAGCTCCCAAAGTGTTCATTTAAAAATCCATATTCAGGGTCTTTAAATATGAAGAGTGAATGGCATTAATATTATATAGTTAATCTTATTTATATTTGTAGTCTGGACCTTTTACTCATTTGTGTGTATAGCAAAACTCAGTGAAATGGGGATCAGAAAAATCTCACATTTACATTTATAATAAGGCTAGCTGGATTTTTTTTTCGCTTACCTGAATGACTGCCAAGGGTGACTCTTTTTTTAAAAAAAAATTCTCTCTTTAAGTTTGTGGTGCCTAATGCTTGGCACCATTAATACATAGCATCTATTATGCAGTCCCCAGGTTCTAACCCCAGGTAATGGGTATGCACTGTGCTCTGACTTGTGACAGGTGTGAGCACACTGCAGACTCTTTCAGCAGGACGGGGCCTATGGGCAGCATCTTTCACCTGCCCTGAAATGATGTAGCGCAGATAGCACCACAGATAGGACCACAGATAGAACCTCTGTCACGGCCACATTTTCTACTCTGTCTTGCTTCTCGCTGAGGTGGGCAGGGGTGGGAGGGGGGTTGCTCAGAGACCTCTTACCTGCAATGCAGAGTGAGAGCCTGGAATAAAAAAAAACAAAAACAGAAAGACAGCTTATCTTTTAAGCCAGTTGACCCTTTTAAACATCCCTATCTGATATAACATACATTTCGCCCATCAGTCTTTTCTTGTATTAGAATTTTCTAGAAGGACTAGAGATCATTTCTTATTCCTTTTCATATCCCTAGCCCCTAGCACAATAGAGTAGGCTCTCATAAATATTTGAACAAATGAAAAAAGAGTCAGGTACTTTGAAGGCCATACAAAGCATGGTACCTTCTAGCATGAGGAAGGGCACAGACCTAGTAAAAGCAGCACATACTAGATTAAGCCATTACATTTTTTTTTTTTGCCTATTTCCTCAGCGTAATATTGTTCCTAATTTGGTCTATCCCAGATGTTATTAAAAGTCTCTTCAGACCAATGCTGGAGAGCCCAATTGTTTTGGAAATTTTTAAATCTGTTTAGTTTTTCATGTGAGATTTTTAACCTTTTTCTTTGAAGGAATCCACACAATTTAATCCACAGGCGGTAGGTGTTGCAGGCCCTGAAGCAGGGAAAGATCATGCTCTGGGGAACACATTGGAAACTCTGGAGAAAGAAGAGTTAAACACTCAGTATCTTCAAAATCAAGAAGAAATGCCAAAATATCAGGTTGCCAAGTCAGACAATAAACGAAAACAAAAAATGAAGAAAACTGGGACTCTGTTATGTAAATCTTCCCACTGCCTTGGCAGAAAAAAGTTAAGGTGTTCAGCTAAAAAAGAGAGAACTGGAAAATTATTAAGTGATAGATATAATCACAGTTTGGTCTCTGACCAGAATTCCTTTCAGATTACAGTGATTCAAGGTCATTCTCTTGAAAAAGAAGTCTGCCACAGTTCTAATAAATCCTATTCTTCCAGATTACTCGAGAGAGGCTGTGAAAGAAAACAGATCTATGAAACAGATGAATTTATCAACTACCTATTAAACTATTATCGAGCTCCAAAATATGCCCGTATCTGCCTAGAACCAAGTCACATAACAAGCACATGTCATTGGCAGAGGGATGTCCATGCTAAGGGAAATGGGCTTCAGATCAATTTGAGAAAAGTTGGGCATCACTTAACCAGTTTGAGCCAAATGCAAAACCTGGAAAGAAGAAAACAGGTTCAAGAAGATGATTACTGGACAAAGATTTGTACTCTGGATCCTGAGCATAAACAACAAGAGAGAGGAAAAGTGGACTATGCCAAAGAATATACTAAGGGGTTTAAAAATCATTGCATGGATACAGCCAGTGAAACTGATGATCAGCTGTCCCCAACTGATGGAAAGAGCCATCTGTCAGAAAAGGCCCATACTCACCATGTCAAAGACTCCAAATCCAGAAGCCAAAGCCAAGCCTCCTCACCTGCCAGGTCAGTCGACTTATCTTGGGATTTGAAAGATGTCTTAGAAGAAATTAGTAGTGGTTCTGAATGCTTCAGTGAAACCATTAGCAGCATAAACAAAGAGGAGCAAGAAAAATCTGTGACCACGTATCGTAGCTCCCCAGAAAAAGGATCCCTCAACTCGGATGAAATCATCACTTATGATCAAGGAACTAGGTCAGGTCAGCTGACCTTATATTCAAAATGGAAATGTGATAGTGAGAAAAAATACTCTGACTACAAGCTTAGGAAACCAGACAAGAGGTCCAAGTATGAACTGAAATGTTCATGGCTTGAAGGTGAAAATGAGTCCAATAGAGATGAGAGAAGCAATAGTAAAATGAGGGAAAAACTAGCCCCCAAATACCTGTTTGATGAAGGCTACTACCATGAATCCAGTTCCAGTGATCTATTAGGGGACATCCCAAGAAAGAGGAGGCGGTTTAGTGGCAGTACATTTGACCAGAAAGTGAACTATAGGCCCTCTCATGTGCCTGTAACATCATCAAAAAGTGCAAATGTTTTCTATTTGGGGGATTTTTCCAAAAGAAGAGAGACTCTTTGGAAATCAAAACATAACCAGGATGCAAGAAGATTTAAAAGACATGGAAATTCTAAAGATTTCATGCTGAATTCTGATCATTATTATATTAGACATAACAGTCAGGAGCACATTGACGATGGAAGCTATTTTGGAAGCTATACCAGTTCTATATATTTTCAAATGTTTTGATGTTCACTTAGATCAGGAACACTCTTCTTCACAAGAAACAATTTGAAGGAAGAAACTTTTAAACCAAATATAGCTATGTAGTTAGCAACTACAGAGCAAGACAGCAACCTTTAAAAGCTTGAGCAAGGTCAAATGCAACGCCTTGTTTCTCTTGCCAAAGTATAAAGCGTAGATCAGAATGATTGCAGGTATGTTGGCAAGTTTTGGAAATACGAAACATCCAGATTCTGAAGTTTGGTAAATCAATGTGCTTGCAAAACTTCTTGATCCAAGGACAGATGTTTCTACAGTTCAACTGCAACTTTAATTTGGTGCCAGCAAAGGAGCAAATTAACATTGAAAGGGATTGAGATAGCCCTCTCTGGCTCTTTAGCTGTCATAATGCCGTCATTTAGTATCATTTCTCTTCTAGGGGGACAACAGCAGACGAATAAGGATCTTTTTCCTCATTCTTCGATTTGGTCAGAGAAACCATGTGCAGCAACAAACTTTCCTAACTGACTATCTACAAATAATTATAGATAAGAGAAGAGAGGCAACAGCTAGAATCTATAATAGAGTTCTTCCTGACATTAGAGAGTTTCATGAGCACCCACCAGAAAGAAAAGTGTCTTAGATTAAAAATGTTCATAGTACTCAGTGTTGACCTTTTGGAGACAAAGTCTTGCAAGAAGAATCTAAAAGGGGCTCAGATTGTCCTTTGAAGTTTAAATGGATAGCGGATCATTAGCAGAGTTGTTTTTTGAAGACCCTCATGTCTATTCATCCTGGAAAAGCAACAGAATTGAAGCGATATAACCAGTGGGATTTACAAAAGGAAATATTGAAATATCCTGGGGCACCAAAAATGGCACTTGGGAAGAGAGGATACGACAGTATTCCATTTCAGGTTATGTAATCCTTTCACTCAGGGTTGGGTGACATCAGTTTGTAAAAAGTCACTGAATATCCCCAAATTGACTTGTATAAAACAGTAACAAGTGCCTCCTCAATCCTCAATAATGCCATGGAGTTAGGAAGAGTCAAGGGCAAAGCCCATAGTTTTCTAGCTGGGGGAAAATTGTATGTGTGCAGGATTTGTAAGCCCTTAACATAAGGAATTTATCTTTTTACCTACTGGTTTTGGACTTCCTAAATATGTTTTAACTTGAAATATTTTATAGATTCTTAAAAGACATCTCAGTGCAGTACATGTTCTGTAGAAAGCTCGGCTGATTCATTCTGCCTTACATTGGATTTAGGACCTCAGGGGCAGTAGATGACTCCCCCCAACCCCTACCCCCAACAAAGCTATCCTGACCTGGCAATTGAAGACACATTAATGAAATTAGGAACTGCCTGTAGCAGAAAAAGATTATTTTAATCCACAGAAGTAGTGGGAAGCAAGACTTTTATGTGATATGATTCATTTCAAACAGTCTTAACTTGATGTTCTGTAGAAAAGTACCAGCTGGTAGAGCCAGGTAGGATGCCATTCAGTGTAGTTGCCCAGAATGATGTCACACGATGTGTGCTCATAACCAGCCTCTTGAGCAACCTGGTATCTGAAGGGGCTACAAAATCTCCCAATTTATCTGAAATAAGAGCCACAAGTTGTTTCACTGATCTCTTCCAATCACATTTTAATAGAGGCAAAAGTTCGGAATAGAGGTAAAAGTTCAGAATGCAAAAGCTTGGAAATGAATGTAACATAGCAGATCATGTTTATTATTAATAGGATAACCAATGAATGATTTGTTGGCTCTCTTGTGTTCAATTCTACTTTCAAGTCAGCGACTGCCATCGAAACCAGGTTTGGCTTGTCAAATCTGAAAAATCACTCCATGGGGCGAGTGCCTTTTCTCCTCTTAGGACTAGCAATGACTATTAATGTTCAAAGTACTGTTTTCCAGGTTAGCCTTTTAAACTACTAACAGCTTGTATTTTGTCAGCCTACTTTCAGTAACTAGGTATTACTTTCCCCCACTGAGAACCTGCCTCCTTATTTTTTCATTTTTCATGCCATTGAAACAAAGAACATTATGGGTTCATAATGGAAAATAGCTATGCTTGCTTTGAAAAACAAAATCTCAATTTCTTCTGTCAAAATTGTTCAATTTTTCTTTCCAGAGTTTATAGTCATGAAAATAATTTGCTGCTCAGTAGCCAGAAATAAAAAAATCAATTGCAGAATACAGCATGTGGATTTTTTTTTCTCTTTGGTATAATAGAACTGGTGCTAAATCATTTCTATATAACATTTTTGTTTTATTTGCTAAATACTGTCCTGGGACCCAGAAGCAAGTGAAAAAACTGGTTTTATGTTTACTTCCTGTAAAACCCTGGGTTTTTATTTCCATCTTGTGGTAATGCAGTCTAGATTTGAGTAAGCCTCTTTTTTGTGTGTAGGCCTTAAATGAGGAAGAGAACAACGTAGCCTGTACTTTTCAATTGAATGGCTCAGTAAGGAATGAAACAGCACTGAAAATATTATAAACACTTTCTATTAATTATTATCTTTATTCTTTGTTGTGCTGTTATTTCAGTGTACAAAGTAATTTCCCCTATCTTTTTTCTATGTCCTATTAAATAAGGGCCTGAACTTTAAACTTTGTCTTTTTAAATAGGTGTTTTTGTGTTTTACCTTGTGTGCGCAGCTGATAGTGCTTTAAGAAAGCTAAAAAAAACCTGTCAATGTGTTTTTATTTTGTTTGAATTTCTCAGGTAGAAAGCCACGTAACCTAATTTTGAAAATAAGAACCAAATAAATATATTTTAATTCGTTGCAAGACTGTTGAAAATGTAAACTTTTAAACAAATGCTGATAATTCCACGTTGGGGGGAAAGTTTCTACCTGTAGTATGCTGCTTTGCACTAATGTTGCTGATCCTTCTGATTTTCATTGTTTGAGAAATATGTATTTAATTTTCACATAGATTAAAAATAAAATTGTCATGGTAAACATTGGGTCTTTGTTCATTTATTACATGTATTGGCTAGAATGCTACATATCCACAATAACATTTGCTTTGAAAATAGATGTCCGGTTTTAATATTTTCTATGCAACTTTCTCCTTTATGGTACTTATCTGTGGAAACTGACAGAGCTCATGGAATGGAGACCATGGTTTCATTTTAATTTTGGGTAAATTGAAATCATGATATATTTAGGTTTAAAAGTATCCATCCTTCAGCAAGTTTTATCAGAGCCCGTAAAAGGAGGCAAAATTGACTCCATTGAATTCCATCTCATTCCTTCAACACTTGACAGAGTTGTTAAAGTTATACAATATTCAAAAATAAGTGTGTGTGGGATGGGGAGTCTCACAGAAGCTAGGGGCCTCAGTAATCAGTGTTTGACCATACAAGAGTTAACTATATTTTCACGTGAAATGTACAGCAAACTGCCTCAAGTATTTTATCACAAAGGCAGACTGTACCTTAGAGTAAAATCTGGGCACTTTAGGGCTGAAAGGGTCCTTGTTGGATCCAAAGACCTCTTTTGGTAACAGAAAGGCATGTATGGATGCTTGTTTCTGAATTTAGGATTTGCATAAATTTGGCCCTCTGAGATGAGGTGAATGTTAAATTATGCAGAGAAGCCACAAATATGGAGAGAGACCAAAAACATGTAGCAAATGCTGCTAATATGAACCACAGATGCTGGTACTGGGAACAAAGTGTCTTCTCTGTAGCTGGTAGGATGAAGGCAGGCAGGGAGCAGGGGGAGCAAAGGGATGTTAACCTGACTCCCCCACCCCATCCCCAGCCCCACTGGATGTGTAGTACAGTATATTAACCACCACTCCCTCCTCTTCTTCAATAGCACCTTTTACATAATATATATGGCTTACGAATATGCTAGCCGGTTTTGAGTTTTTAGATCAAAGTCCTGTCTTATAGTAATATCCCTTTACATGTAATCAGCACAATGTTGATTCAGCTCTGAATGGAGGGGAATCATGGCTATTGGGAATGAAACTTTAACAAGGTTCTGGATGTTTCCTCTTGGCAACAGACAAGCCTGTTTAACTTTGTAGAAGGAGCCTAATCTAAATGTGATTTCAGGCTGCAAAGGTGGCCCAACTTCTCTTCTCCACCACTTGGCCAAAGCATATGCCTAAGAAGTTGCCCGGCACAAAATAGGCACTTGAATATTTGTTGAAGGAAACCTTGTGGGGAAGAAAGTCACATAAACAAAGCAAAACATGCAGTATGGTTTGATAACATGAAAAATGGAAAACTGTACATCTCTTGTAAGAAAATTGTCAATTTCAACATTCAAATGACAAAACAGAGCAATAGGTTGCCTATGTTTATACATTGGACTGCATTTGTAACTCTAATATCCTTCTTTTGATGTGAGGTGAATTAACTGGATTCCTGAATATTTTTTCTGATCAGGTAATATATATGTATATTAAAGATTTATTTTATTAATTTATTCCCCCCACACACACCAGATAATATATTAAAGCAAAAACAAAACTCTTCCTTAGCACTTGGTAACAATGTCTTCAGTAAAAGCACCCTCAATAACCTTGCTATAGACTTCAAGGTGGTTTGCCATTTACAGTGTTTAGAAAGTTCCAATTTAAGGAGGCAGAATTTGACAAGTCACCAAAAAATTAATTTAATACTTCTTAAGAAGACAAGCTGGTATTTGGTTTGTGGTATGAGGTCTCTGTGAACATTTGTCCCTTTACTTGTTTCTTTTGGAATATAAAGAATCAGCACTCAAAAGTGAAACTATTATGCTAATATAAAAAGATTGAATCTGGTTCCTTAGATTAAGGTTTTTTTTTGAAAAAAAAAAAAAAAGACAATTCACCAAACTATACTGGGTAAAACCATTTTATTAACTGACCAAAGCACTTCACTTTGTTTTCTGATTTGAGGTAAAACCATTAAACAGTTCACAAGAAAATACAATGACTATTGAACTACGAATTACAAGTTTGAAGCCTTACTAGTTGTTCATAATACTTTTACAAACTCATATAACTGTACAGTCTACTTAAGCTAAGTTTAGTGTTAATCAAAAGACCAATATCAAAAGACCTGTAGACACTCGACTATTACTTTCGCAGTTGCTAGTTTTGTAACAACAGAAGAAATGACTGTTACCTTATGAATATACTCTACTTTAAAAATCACTTGGTTAGTGATGTGTACGGTTTCCTTATTCTTTGGGGTGTGTGTGTGTGTGTATGTGAAGGAACTTAGGAGAGCAAATGCCTGTTCCTGTTCTGTATGCCCTTCCCTCACTTGTATAAAATCACCATTGCCCTGCCATGAATATGGAAATTGGGAAGATAGTGCTACAATTTTCTTCATATTATTTTGGTTTTTAGGCAAGCCAGCTGATTTTTTCTAAAGCATTTCCTTTGTATGTTCAGATCCTGTTTTAATCCTAGCTGTAGATTACCTTGTTAGTGAGGGTGTCTGAATGTCCAAATGAGGGCAGAGACACCAAAGCAGTCCAAAAACACAGTATTTTTCTTCCAAGTGAGTCCAGCTTTGAGATTTCATTTTGTTACCAGACAGCTCTCTTTAATCAATACCAAAAGCTTTGGAACACTGCAGATTTGCTTTAGAGGTAGGTACAACTGAAATCATGCAGTTAGGTCAATTGCTGTCTTCAGAGAATATCATGACTAAAAGTTGATTCTTTATTCTTGGTGCTTGAAGGCTTTGCACATTTAACATTTCTTACCTGTTTTGGGAAATATCAAGGTCATACCTGTCTCTCAGGAAAAACGAATTTAAATTCAGCCTGTACTAACAACAGATAGAAGAAAAAACAGTATTAACACATTACTATTTTTGTTACAGCACTGCAATTCACTTTCTGGATTTGTGACACAAACATATCATGCACATTCCAAGACAGATGTTAATTTTATCAGTGTCACTAGTGATGTTACAAGTAATTTAAAAATTTACATCAAATTCAAAACTTTTCTAAATACTGAAATCACCATGTTTTAAGGACAGACTAGAATGTTACAAATGATTCTGCAAAATACAAAAATAGATATGCTTCCACTGAATGCTTTAATCATTTTTCCGATCATTCTCATCTTTTGGTTCTTCCTCATCTGAGTACACAGTGGGCTCCTCCCCCTCCTTCAGCAGTTTGCCCACGTGATGATACTTGACTGGAAGCAGAGAAGAAAACACAAATGGTAACTCTCATGCTTTTTAGACGACTACCACCACATTTCATTCTAAAGCATTTATTAGAGGCCTACTATATATGCAGCAATATGCTGGGCTTCTTGAAGGATACAAAGGTGGTTTATAATACAGTCCTTGCCAACAGAAAATTAGAGTTTTGTTGAGGAGACAGAAACATAAAAGAGGTAGCCATGTCTGACAGTGAGTGCAAGGTTATGTCCAAATGAACTGTATGTGTGTAGGAATGTTTAGAAGAGCGAGGGCTCATTAGGAGTTAGGAGAGCTGCAGAACACTTCATGGAAGGACAGGTACTTGGGCTGAGCTTTGAAAAATTAGAGTAGGATCTGGGGAGTGAGGGATTTCCAGGAAATGAAAACATCATGTACAAAGGCATGCAAGTGAGACCTGAACATATCTGGGCGGCAATAAAGAGAGTAAGTTGGCAGGCGTAGTGTTGGCATTTGAAAGTAGTAGGAGTTAAGGTTGGCTAAATAGTGTAGGGTAATATGGAGGATCTGGAAAGCCAACCTGAGGGGTTTGGACTTATCCTATAGATGGCAAAGGGCATTGAAAGTTCTGAGCAAAGGAACGACACAGTAAAAAGTGCTTTAGCAACAATATCACTGTGCTGTAGCGAGCAGATTACAGTAGGGGCAAGCTACAAGCAGGGCAACTAAAGGGTAACAGGCAGATCCCAATGGGAAGGGACAAGAGCCAGCAGTCGAGTAGTGCTCATGGGAATGGAAAGGGAAGGATATGAGATACTTTAAAGAAAATCTGGAAACACGAGTTAGTGAGGTGCTTAGAAAACTGGAGACCCCACAGACTGAAATGGGGACTCTGCAGAGGGAGCCACTTGGGAGGGGCACGTGGCCAAAGACCCACAACAAGGCCTGGAGAAGTGAAGTTAGTGTGGGCAAGAGGCAGGTCCCTGGAAACCTTTGGAAAGGAAAGTTCCATCGCATTGTGGAGACAGAAGGCACATTGTAGGGAGACAGGAGGGGAGATGTAGAGAGAAAATGAAGCAGTGGTTAGGGTCAAAAACTGGAAAGAAGGATAATAGTCCAGTGGATGGAGAGGAGAGCAAGAGACAGAACTGTTTCCCCAACATGAGGAAAAACCCAGGCAGAAAGGAAGCAGTAAAGGAGCCAAGAGAAGACCGGAGATGTTGAAGAAAACAGATTTTTATCAGTTCAAACCAGAATGCAAAAGACCTGAGAATGGATGGAGCTAGCACAGCACCGTATGATTGCAGCCAAGCTAGTGGAGGGTTAATCAAAACCAAGAGGACTGAGTCTTCTCTTTCTGAACATGGGTAGGAATTACAGGAGTAACCAACCAGTCTAACCAGGTAACCGGAGTTGCTTTTGTGTGACATAATCATCAGGAACAATTGGAACTTCCCTATTTGAACATGTTATAAAGGTCCCTAGGGTGCTTGGGACTGTGCAAGACAAATAACAGAAAAAGATGGGTGGTGCCTGGGAAACCTGCCTTATGGGGAATCCACTCTGAGTGTACCTGAGGTGTCACAATATATTTGGGGCTAACCTTAGTTTAAGAAAAAACACTTTTTCTCCTACTGATGAAGGCAAGCCCCAGAAAACAGAGCTGTGTAAATTATGAATTACAACTCATTGGTTTCATATAGAAGAATCCATTGTTACAAAGGCATCCTTAGGAGGCAAAAAATGAGGGACTATGTTAGGAAGCTGAATTATGCTATCAAAAAAGACTGCCTCTAGATTTGAAAGTTACACTTAGTTTGTTTGAGATCCAAACTCTAAAGGTAGAGCCACACCTGGCTAATTATCAACCCAGAACTCTCTCTGAAGTCAGCATTACTTTCAAAGAAAATGGTTGGATTTTGCCAAAAAGGCCAGTAATATTTAACTGATTATAGAGAACAGTAAATAGAAAACTACACATTTTAAAAGAAACGTCTTCCTTAAAAGAAGTGGTCATAGTCTTTAGATACTGTTTCATAAAAACTGGTAATGATGATTATTCTAATTCTTGTGAATTATTGTAATGCTCAGTGAAGTTATTGCTAAAGTGATAATTGTACACTTAGGTTTGACAGAAGCCAATTCCTGAATTCTCAAAAGTTGAACTTAACTCTCCAGCCTTACCTCTCCACCAAGAGACCTCAACCCACAGCAAAAGCCAGGAAACAAGTGTCTCCTTTTTTCTTTCTTTTTAAAAATGCAGACACCATTGTTGCTGGGCAGATTATAAGCATCATTTATAGATGAGGCCTATATTTAGGCTCAATTAGATTCAAAGAGAAGCTTTTTTGTAGAATACAAGTCTCCCATTCTTCAGGAGATGTGGGCTGCTTTTAAACGGCAAGTTTTACAAGAGAGGGCTTATGAAAATCCCTCTTTCTATAGCCGAGATGGCTCCTGTCCTTTCCCCTGCACACCAAGCACAAAATACTAGTGTGGAATCTCTGCAAACCTCTCAAAATTTTATAAACCAAAAGCAGAGACCCACTTTTTCATAGACAACTAACTAAAATTGGTATGCAATCATAGCAAGTGACTCAGCACTGCTGCAATTACTTCAAACCATGAAGTTGATCTGCCCAAGATTCAGGAGCCTATCAAAATGCTCCCAAGTTTCAGGCTGCTTAGTAATAACTATTGTGCTGCTATGAATCCCCATTACAGGTAGAAATTTGAGCCAGGCACAATTGAAAAAAATGCTTACAAGTAAACTGAGAGTCCCAATCACTCAGGGTCTCCTGCTGGGCAGGAGTGAGGTCAGACAGGTCATCATACTCGTCCTTCAGTGCTTCTTTATCCAGGCAAAATGTGGCAAGGCCCCTGGATGCATCTCTTCCAGCAAAGACCCCATATGGCCCCTCTTTAAAAACAAAACCAAACCAAAAGCCAAATCTTTATTAGACAGTACATTTCTCTGTGGTTCATACATAGAAAATGGCTTCCTAAGATGTCAACATAGAAAGCCCCCTTTTAAAATACCAAATTCTGTTATGAAACCCTAACTAATGTTGATACTTTTGTTATTATTTAGTGGACATTGAAAAACCTGTTGTCATTAAACTTTTAAATAACTGAAACTAAATAAAAATGCTATACATTTTCATCAATCTACTGTGATTTTCAAATAGGTAATAAAAAAAGACGTAAGTGATTATCTTCTGGGGGTGGTAGGGAACAATCCAAGATAATATTTAGTCCATGGGTCAGAATTCAACTTTAGGAACATTGAACCCTGAGCCTGGCTCTGTTCTAGGCTCTTGGACTACACCAGTGAGATTTATGGTTTCTTAAAGAGTACGCATGAGTAAACGAACACATTCCCTAATAAATGTAGTCTGATATTTTTTAATGAGTCAAAAGTATCCTACAGAGATAGCTGGTTTCAAGACTTAATTAAATATTAACATCAGGTATCTGCAGGAGAAATCACTTTATATGAGTATCAGTGATTCAGAAATCTATCCACATGTTACATAACCTTCACTGTCAATAAATAAAGAGACAGCACCAAGGAGATAAGTTCCTTCACTGTTTTTGGTGGGCTTGAAGAAAAGATTGAAAATACTAAAACTTTCATGGAGAAAAAGTCTAAATCAATATCTTAAAATAGTTCTATAAAACATTAGAATGCTACTCTATATGATATTGTACTGAATGTTTACCTAAGAGAGCCGTAAATCATTCTGCAGGTTCTTAAAGTGGATATCAGGACATTTAAATATTGCACAAGTCAATGAAAAGAATCCAGTGGACTTTAAACGACGTGTTGTTTCCCCAAAGGCAGATTGAGTAGCAACCCTGACATTAAAAACTTTGTAGGTAACCACAATGATAAGTGTGAGAATGTATCAAGTTTCAATATGGCCTGGTCACCTGAAACCTCAATCTGCCAGGAAATTTTTTATTAATTAGATGAATTTTATGAGCAAACTTTTAAAGGCAATTAAGATTCCAAAGAAAAATGGCCATTTTTAATCATTACGTACTACCTATTTCCACTAGAGAAGTTAAAAAAAAAACTTTCACTGATTTTTCACAAATGTACCCCTCTAGTGGAAATGGTAGCACCTACTGCTTGAAAATAGGCAAACTGTACTATTTGCACCTCACCATTTCTGAAATTATGGTCACTGGATTGGGAGTGGGTGGGTCTTTACCTTGCAAACCTCACAGAACACTTAAACAAGGTATAAGGATATAAGCCTTTGGAGAATACATAATCTTCACCACAATGTATATTCCCTAGAATGTAAGCTCCATGAGCACAGATTTGTGTCTGTTTTGTTCACTGCTGTATTTCCAGCACCTATGACAGTACCTGGTGTAGGCACTCAAATGAATTTTTAGGACTCCTTTACAACATGAAGTTATCATTTCCACACACTCCTGTCATATATTCATGGGCTCACTGGATGATAGTGCAGGATGGAGACATGGCAATGGGCCATCCTGTAATTTTTCAGAGGGAAAACTAAGGCCCAGAGAGAACAAAGCTTGGTACCATGTCACACAGCTGGTCAGTGACTCAACCAGGATGAGAACTGTGGTTGCCTGACTCCCAGTTTTGTGTTCTGTGCTCAGACCTACATTCCTGTCAATGACTCTGCGAACTCAAATATGATGATGCACATGCTTGGACTACTTTATGGCGTAGCTCAGTATAACGAAGTATTTACGTGGTCATGTTTATTGATAATGCCTCCAGGTGCACTACTAAAGGTGACAGATAATGTAGGTGTGGTTTCAAATTATTTTGACAGTTACATGCCTCCAGAAATTAGGTATTTCTAAATTGTCCACCAAGAAAAACTGCTAAGTGGGGGAGTTCCTTAAGGACCTTAATGCATCTGATTTTGATTAGTTGGATTGGGGGAGTAAGGAGGCAGAAGGGGGTATGATGGGATTGCTGACTCTTCCCTCTCTCTCTCCAGACCAGTGTGGAAGACAACACTGTCAATGTGGACTCACCCCCTGAGTTGCCTGTTTGTAGAGCAGTCCATGCTGGAGGAGCTAAAATCTCTTCCTCTTCTACAAATTCTATAAAGCAAGACTTTCCAAACAGCTGCTTCTTAAATTCGCTTGGGAGGGTTTCTTAAAATGCAGATTCCTGGACCTCATCCACAGAGACTCCACTTCTGCCATTATGATAGTAAGGCGAGGGAACCTGGATTTTTCCTCCAGTGCATCAGGTGACTGATGCGCAACCGGGTTTAGAAAAGCCTCATCTCTAAGGAATCCTTCAAGCCTGCCCCCTCCAACTGCTCAGCAGTCATCCATTCCTCATTCCCTTTCTGGTTGGCTTCTGAAAACCCCCCACCCCCGACCCAGCAGCTTTCCTAGCCCTACCCCTTTTGTTTCTCATGATCCTCCCACTTCT